>JAKUCV010004814.1:0-28978 GCA_028386065.3 Turnera subulata | reverse complement strand
GGGCCATTGGAAGCGCAACTGCCCTGTTTACCTTGAAGAGGTAAAGAAGAAGAAGGGAAGTGAGACTTCCACTTCAGGTATTTTCGTTATAGAAGCTAATATCTCTATCTCTGCATCATGGGTATTAGATACCGGATGTGGTTCTCACATTTGTGTGAATGTGCAGGAACTAAGAAAGAGTAGGAGATTGGCGAAGGGTGAGATAGACCTACGTATCGAAAATGGAGCAAGAGTTGCTGCATTAACCGTAGGAACTTACTATCTATCCTTACCGAGTGGTTTGATCTTAGAACTGGAAAATTGTTATTATGTACCTACCATAAGCAGGAATTTGATTTCTGTTTCTTGTCTGGACAAGAAAGGCTTTTCATTTGTAATAAAGAACAAATGTTGTTCTATTTATTCCAATGATATTTATTATGGTGGTGCATATTTGAGCAATGGTTTGTATGTTCTAAATCTAGAAACGCCAATCTATAACGTTAATACGAAGGAGGTTAGAATGAACGATTCTAATAAGACCTACCTTTGGCATTGTCGTTTGGGCTATATAAACGAGACTCGTATTGCTAAACTCCATAAAGATGGACTTTTAGACTCATTTGATTTCGAATCATTTGAGACATGTGAGTCATGCTTATTAGGCAAAATGACGAAAGCTCCCTTTACTGGTAAAGGAGAAAGAGCTTCAGACTTATTAGGTCTTATACATTCTGATGTATGGGGACCTATGTCTACATAGGCTAGAGGTGGTTTTCAATACTTCATTACATTTACTGATGATTACAGTAGATATGGCTATGTGTATCTAATGAGACACAAGTCAGAATCCTTTGAAAAGTTCGAAGAATTAAAGAATGAAGTACATAATCAACTCGGTAAAAGTATTAAAATGCTTCGATCTGATCGATGAGGTGAATACTTAAGCCGAGAATTTCTTGATCATCTAAAGCAATGTGGTATAGTATCACAGTTTACTCCACCGGGTACGCCTCAATGGAATGGTGTTTCTGAAAAGAGGAATAGAACTTTGTTAGACATGGTTCGTTCTATGATGAGTCAAGCGGACCTTCCTTCTTCATTTTGGGGACATGCATTATTGAGTGCTGCTTTTACACTTAACCGTGTTCCATCGAAATCGGTTGAAAAGACACCATATGAGATATGGACCGGGAAGCGTCCCAATTTGTCTTTTATGAGGATTTGGGGTTGTGAGGCTTATGTGAGACGTGAAGCATCAGATAAACTCGGCCCTCAATCCGAGAAGTGCCTCTTTGTAGGATACCCTAAGGAAACAAAACGGTATTACTTCTATAATCCCACCGACCACAAAGTGTTTGTTGCTCGGACTGCTATTTTTCCAGAAAGAGAATTTATTTCTAGAGGAATCAGTAGGAGAAAAATAGAACACGAAGAAGTTCGAGATCTAGAGGCTGAGATGGAACAAGGACAGGAACCACAAGATGTTGTGGATGAGAATCCTGTACCTATAACACATGGACCGCGTAGGTCGGATAGGATTTGGTATGAGCCTGAGAGATATGGATTTCTTATGACTCATACTGGAGATGTGATGCTCATAGATGAGGATGAGCCCACTTCCTATCAGCAGACCATTACGGATCCGGACTCCAAGAAGTGGCTAGAAGCCATGTATTCGGAAATAGAATCCATGTATGCAAACAAGGTATGGACCTTGGTTGATCCACCCGAAGGGGTAAAACCCATAGGGTGCAAATGGGTCTTTAAGAAAAAGACCGACATGGATGGTAATGTGATTACCTATAAAGGGCGATTGATTGCAAAAGGTTTCAAACAAGTTCATGGTATAGACTATGATGAAACTTTCTCACCAGTTGCCATGGTTAAATCGATCCGGATTCTGTTGGCAATAGCGGCATACCATGATTATGAGATATGGCAGATGGATGTCAAAACCGCTTTCCTAAATGGCAAATCTTTTAGAGGATGTGTACATGACATAACCTGAAGGTTTTGTCGTTTCAGAGAATGCTAATATGGTATGCAAGTTGCAAAGATCCATTTATGGGTTGAAGAAAGCTTCTAGGAGTTGGAATCTTCGTTTTAATGAAGTAATCAAAGAGTTTGGTTTCATTAAGAATGAAGATGAACCATGTGTTTACAAGAAGGTTAGTGGGAGCACTGTTGCTTTCTTGTTGTTGTATGTTGACGACATTCTACTCATTGGGAATGATATTCCGACACTACACTCTGTAAAGACTTGGTTAGGGAAGAATTTCTCGATGAAGGACTTAGGAGAAGCTGCCTATGTGTTAGGTATAAAGATCTATAGAGATAGATCCAAAAGGCTTCTCGGGCTAAGTCAGAGTACGTATATTGACAAGGTGCTAAAGAGGTTTAGCATGCAAGATTCCAAGAAAGGATTCTTGCCTATGTCACATGGCGTATCTCTCTCTAAGAATCAATGTCCTGGTACATCGAAGGAGAGAGAGCGGATGAGTAAGATCCCTTATACTTCGGCAATAGGATCTATCATGTATGCCATGCTATGTACTCGACCGGATGTCGTTTATGCTTTGAGTGTCACAAGCAGATATCAATCTGATCCCGGTGAGAGTCACTAGACAGCGGTTAAGAACATCCTTAAGTACTTGAGAAGGCCTAAGGATGCATTCCTTGTGTATGGAAGCGTTGATGAGCTTGTTGTAAAGGTTTACACAGATGCTAGCTTCCAAACAGACAGGGATGACTTCAGATCGCAATTAGGTTATGTGTTTTGTCTTGGAGGTGGTGCTGTATGCTGGAAGAGTTCTAAGCAACAGAAAGTTGCAGACTCTACAATCGAGGCTGAGTACATTGCTGCCTCAGATGGAGCAAAAAAGGCTGTTTGGATTAAGAAGTTCATAACTGAACTTGGGGTGGTTCCTAGTATTGAGAGTCCGATTGAGCTCTAATGTGACAATAATGGGACAATCGCACAGGCTCAAGAGCCTAGATACCACCAGAGATCCAAACATATACTCAGACGCTATCATCTTATTAGAGAGATCATAGATAGAGGCGATGTCAGGCTATGCAGAGTTCCTTCTGAGAACAATGTAGCAGATCCCTTGACGAAGCCACTCACGCAGCAGAAGCATGATGGTCATTGCGCATCCTTTGGTATTAGATACATGGTTGATTGGCTTTAGTGCAAGTGGGAGATTTTTAGTAATATGCCCAAAAGCCAATCAATGGATGAATGTAGTCATGTATATACATTGAGGTTATTCCAATAAATATGATTATGAGATAATCGCTTGCATACATTTATAACCCTAGAATACTTTGTATTCTTAAAATGTCTCTAGTCTATTATTATTATGGATGGGTTGTAATAATAAATTAAGACTAGCGTGTGTTGAGAATTATATGAGATATTAATTCTACATAAGGGTACAAGTTAGAGAACTTGTGGACTGGACCGACCCACATAAGAACCCTACATGGAACGTTATATGATTGCCATTAGTGGTTCTTATATGTATTGTCCTTAGACCTGAGATCATCAAGGTTCCCAACATATGAGTCGTATACTTTAATATTATTCCTAGTCATCCGTAACTGGGTGGACTTAAGGGTAATCATTGGGTATATGATAAATGTGTAGTGGGTTTTGATTGATCAAGATGGGATTCGTCCGACCCATATAACGGGTATATTATCAGATGGGTCTCTTGATAGAGTTGAACTGTAAATGCATGGCCATGCTCGGATTATATGATATGGTGATATCATTAGGATCCGTTTTACACAGTTAACTCGGGGATCAAGAAACTAAGAATAAACATATACGAGATTGACATTTTCCATGTCTCGGTTTAATTTTGATAATGGGACGAAAGGACGATGACATGTTCCGAGGCATATAGAATCAGTACTGATCTTGTCGTTCGGGTAGCAATGACGTGTTGCTAGATGCCGCTCTTTGCTTATATTTGTAAAATGAGATTTTACAATTATTGCCGAACGTTAGAGGTGCCTACAGGGTCACACACATAGAATCGTTGATTCGAGCAGGTGGTTGAACCGTGGTTGGACCATGGTTCGACCGGGTGTAGTTGGACCAGGGTTGTTTTTGGGTTGGTTTGGTTCAGTTATTGACTGAATTATTGGACCAAATTAGTGCTGTGATGAGTGTTTGTACATTAGTGGAGACATGGTTATGTGGAGGCACAATCATAAAAGATAATGGGCCAATATGTTGGCCATTATCCCATTGTCTCTTAGCACTAATTGGGGGTAGAGTAATCAGATTACTCTTGACCCTTCTCACTCTCTCTTGGATTCTGAATTCTGAGTTTTTCAGAGCTAGAAACACACACACTTCTTCCTCTCTTCTTTGTGAAAGAAAGAGATACCATAAACACCACATATAGCTCCCGGAAATCCGTAGCTAGCACCACGGTTCGGGAGTGCTCGGGGGTTGGAGATCGTGAGACGATTCCGGCCGGTGATTGACGGTTCGTGTGGATACCATAGAGGAGCAGGATATCCTTCCGGCTCTAGCTGATTCGGTTCTTCAGTTAGGTGAAAGATCCTAACCGTTTCAGGTATGTTTGTTTTTGTAGTTCGGTTTAGTTGCTTCACTTGGATCCTCCAAGGTTTCCGGGTCTTTCCGCTGCACTTGACTGTCAAGTTTGCATGCCCG
The DNA here is from genome assembly GCA_028386065.3 of Turnera subulata. Taxonomy (NCBI): domain Eukaryota; kingdom Viridiplantae; phylum Streptophyta; class Magnoliopsida; order Malpighiales; family Passifloraceae; genus Turnera; species Turnera subulata. The sequence goes on along the minus strand of JAKUCV010004814.1, from coordinate 24,306 downwards.
GATACTTACAAGTAAGCATCTGGCATCCACAAAAAAGTTGTATATCTCTCTCTTAGCTTTTCACAGACTGTGAGAACGTAGCAATTCGACGTCTACAGCCCGATATATCACAATTTTCCCCGACTGTGCAGAGAAAAAAGCTCCTCTCGGGTTTGCACTCTTCACACAAACGATTTGCTCCGATTGGCCTCCTTCTTACTCTCTTCTTGATCTCCTATTGCTACTGGGTTTTTGCTACTCCTCTATATGAAATTTCTCCAAAATAGTTGCTCCTAAAACGATTCCTAAACTCAAAGAACTAGGGTTTCTCCAAGCACTCTAAGCTTAAGGTGTGTAGAGAATATTTCTAATTTGTATCCTAAGTGTGTGTAGTGGGGGTCTATTTATAGTGTTCAGGGGCTAAGGGGTCGTCCTATTAATCTAAGGGTCGAGATTGAACCCCTAAATCTGACGGTTAAGAGCTAGGAATTGGAAAAAGAGGAAAAAAGAAGTTTCTGCAAGCGTTGACCGCCATGGAATTGGCGGTCCTTTTGGGACGACCGCAAGGCCTGGCGGCCATCTCTCCCTTGTCCGCCAGTGGTGGCGGTCATATCTCCATGTCTGCCACTGACTAGACAATTTTTTGTTTTTTCTTGTTTTTCCTCCTCCAATCTAATTCATAGTTGGTTTCCACACCCTCTAGAATAATCCCTGACCCAAAAAATACCCTAAACTTGTGTCCCACTCTAATACTTTTCCTTTTTATCAATTACACAGCAAATTATTCCTTTTTACCGATAAAACCTCCATCAAAAACATAAAATAAGCAAAATATATATTTAATCCTAAATTTGCACGAAAATTAGAATTAAATTAGGCTGCAGGCAATATGTTTAAATGGGCTACTACTATTGGAGAATCCATATTTTATTAGCCCAACCTTAATATCTATTTCTAACCCAAAATCAAATAAATAATAAAGGGCCAAAATAAATAAAAATAATTAAGCAAATAAAATACCCTTATTCTACCATATTAAACCATAAACATATTCATGCCATTAATCAAATCATCTCATTAATCAAGGACATAAAGACACTCATAATTCAAAATAATAGAATAAATCATGGGTCAAATTTGGATGTTCACAACAGGACACAACTCATAAAGTAAGTAGGAATACTTTGAGCAACAGATTTGATAAAAATTTCCTTCCCTGCTTCGGAGAGCATGCGTTCCTTCCAGCCACTAAGTTTTTTATGAACACGATCAAATACTGCAGAAAAATGACTTTCTTTGATCGTCCAATCATGGTTGGCAAACCTAATTATTTCTTGAAAGGGTCTACTAACTTAGTTCCCATCCTTCGTTGGATATGTGTGATAGCTTCTTCTGTCATATTTCGGCTTGTTGTGAACTCTGATTTCTCCAAATTGATGAGTTGTCAGACGCTAGCTCATATGATGAATGATGGTAGATATAGTATTCATCCCCTGGTTATTAGCTTGAACAAAAATCACACGATCATCTGCAAAAATTAAGTGGCTAATGGCAGGAGCAGCACGACAAATCTGGACACCATGAAGTACATTCCTGGGCTCTGCATCCTGTATAAGAGAAGAAAAACCCTCCGTACATAAAAGGAATAAATATGATGAAAGGGGATCTCCTGATGAAGCCCACGACCTGGGTAAAATTGAACACTAGGTTGACGATCAATAAGAATTGAATAAGACACCGAAGTAACACAAGACATGACTCGACGAACCCAAATGGGTGAAAATCCTAATTTAAGCATGATTCCCTCAAGAAAATCCCACTCAACCCTATCATAAGCGTTACTCATATTAAGTTTAACACCTAGAACATCCTTCTTCCCCTTGGTTTTCTTTTACATATAATGAAAAATTTCAAAAGCCAGAAGTGCGTTATCAGTAATTAGTCAACCTGGGACAAAAGCACTTTGTTTGGAACTAATCACAGAGGTAAGAACATGTTTAAGATGATTAGCAATGGCCTTGGAGATTAATTTATAAATGGGATTGTGAACGCTAATTGGTTAGTAATTGCCTAGGGATAAAGGCAAATTTATTTTTGGAATAAGCATAATAAAAGTGGAATTCAAAGAAGACAAATAAGAGAAACCATTAAGACAAGACAAAACAAAAGAACAAACATCTGTACCTAAGATATTCCAATGTTGTTGACAAAAGATAGCAGGCATGCCATCCGGAACACACGATTAAAAGGCTGTAATAGATTAGAGTTCATTTGTGGAATGACCTTTGGTTGTACACAATCCAACACATCTGACATATCCCTAGAACCTTCTGAACGAAAAAGTTCCATAAATTACTGAGTAAAAACTACTTCCATTTGTTGTCGACCTGTTCTCCATTGATCACTTTCATCTCTAACTCCCTTAATGAAGTCGCCGTTTCCGAGAAGAAGCTTTTCCATGGAAAAACCTCGTATTCTTATCTCCACAATCAACATGGTTCTTTGTTTCCGCATACACTCTTCCCTAGACAGAAGTTCATAAAAAAAAATTGAAATAGAGCGTTTTTTGAAAACCAAACAACCAAAATTTGGAGTGTAAATATGGATTCTCAAAAGTTGTTTGTGATGTTTGTTAACAATTGGTGAAGATTAGAATGGACATGCCTTTGTTCTTCCCGTTATGCCACGAAGCATTAAGGGTAGCTAGGCTAGGCTAGGTAGGAGCATTATGGGAGTGGAGAGATGCATATATTGCCCTTCTGATGCAATTCAACATGGAAATACAAGAGATGACTTGAGCATGCCATTGGGGCCAATTACTAGGTCACGCGCAAACAAGTTCAAAGCGCAACTTCAAGTTTTCGTACAAGCAGTAATTTCACAAGAACTTCAAGAAGACACAAAGATCAAGTTTGGAGAGGAGTCTAAAGAGATCTCTAAGTGTGTGAGCATTCTAGAAGATTCAAGTCAAAATTAGTCGTTTTACTGCTTGGTTACTGTTCATCCCGGAAAGTACTGTTCACGCCGGAAATTACTGTTCACTTTCGGTGTTTACTGCTTACTTTTGGCTGGAAATTCCACCTTGGAGCTGGAGATGCCCACTATCTTGATTGAGTGCTCTTTCATCATTTGGTTTGTTGGTGTGGTTGGTGTGCATTAAAGAAAACAAAAGATGATTAGTGCTTGTTTAGTGCTTGTATTTAAAATTCAGTTCTTTGCTTTTTGGCTTCTATAAAAGCCAACCATGTACCAAGTTTGAAATCAGATTATACATGATGATTTGAGTGTTTGTAAGAAAGCTTAATGCTTTTCTTGGGTATTGAGTGATATTGTTTCAGAATTGCTCAATTATACCAGAAATCATTTCCTACATTTTCCTCATCACATGTGTGCTTCTTTTCATTGATTATGTCTAATTGCTTCTAGTCTTGCGTTTTTTTTCATTCTTTAGGATTTCGTTGTTTTCCTATTGAAATTTTCGTTGCAGGTTTCTATTTACTTGGTTGGTTGTGATTGATCCGGAAAAGTAAAACTGTGATAGAATCTTGAGTGGTGAAAGGCTGAGTGTGTGCACTAAATTTGAGAAGAAAAGTCGCATTTGAGTGAAACACGAGTGGACACATTCTGTTACGAGTGTAAACACGTGAGGAAGTGTGTGAGGTGCTTTCTACTAACGATTTTTTGCAGGTCAATTCAATATGGCGGGATCAAGCAATAGTAAAGAAAGTGATAAGGAGACTGACATAGCCTTTACTATGAAGGCAATGCAGCAATAGTTTGCGAGGATGCAAACCGTGTTTAGGGAAGTCAGTGACAGATTCGAACAAAATGAACGAGCCATCCAAGATTTGCAAAGAGAGTCCACAACTAATAGTGGGAACCAAAGACGAAATACACGAGATCCTACTCTTGAGCGCCACGAAGAAGGAGAAGAAGAGGTCGATGGAGAAGAAGAAGAAGCATTCCAAAGAGACAGATTTGGGGGAAGAGGTATACACCATGATAGAGGTAGAAGAAGAGCCTATAGAAATCCAATCTTTGAAAGAAGAGAAGAACGAGCCGTTCGTGTTGATAGAGATGTAGGGAGCATCAAAATGAAGATTCCATCTTTTCAAGGCAAGAATGATCCAAAAGCTTATTTGGAGTGGGAAAGAAGAGTGGAGATGATTTTTGATTGCCACAATTATTCCGAAGAGAAGAAAGTGAGATTAGCTGCTGTTGAATTTTGTGATTATGCATTAGTTTGGTGGGATCAAGTTGTTTTGAGCAGGAGAAGAAATGGTGATGATCCTATTGACACATGGGCTGAAATGAAGAGAATCATGAAGAAAAGATTTCTGCCTAGTTACTATTATAGAGAACTCCATCAAAAGCTCCAGACTTTGAGGCAAGGCACAAAGAGTGTGGAAGACTACCACAAGGAGATGGAAATTGCCATGATTAGAGCAAATGTGGAGGAAGATCGTGAGGCCACCATGATAATTTCACGCGCAAACAAGTTCAAAGCGCAACTTCAAGTTTTCGTACAACCAGTAATTTCACAAGAACTTCAAGAAGACACAAAGATCAAGTTTGGAGAGGAGTCTAAAGAGATCTCTAAGTGTGTGAGCATTCTAGAAGATTCAAGTCAAAAGTAGCCGTTTTACTGCTCGGTTACTGTTCATCCCGAAAAGTACTGTTCACGCCGAAAATTACTGTTCACTTTCGGCATTTACTATTCACTTTTGGCTGGAAATTCCACTTTGGAGCTGGAGATGCCCACTATCTTGATTGAGTGCTCTTTCATCATTTGGTTTGTTGGTGTGATTGGTGTTAGTGTGGTTGGTGTGCATTAAAGAAAACAAAAGATGATTAGTGCTTGTTTAGTGCTTGTATTTAAAATTCAGTCCTTTGCTTTTTGGCTTCTATAAAAGCCAACCATGTACCAAGTTTGAAATCAGATTATACATGATGATTTGAGTGTTTGTAAGAAAGCTTATTGCTTATCTTGGGAAGAGAGTGGTTCTTCTAGTTTTTACTTCAAGGATTGAATTCAACTTATCAAGTAAGTTTTTACTTGTGGCGTTATTTCAATTCTTTCATACTCTTTGTTACCAATTCCTTGCTGTTTTGGGGGTGAAGAGTTCTATCCCGGTTGATTGAATTTGGGGTCGGGGACAAACATTGATTCGGAGGTGATTCTAGCTTAGTTCTAGGATTGTTGCCGTATCACCTTCAGGCTTTGTGTGCTTCTTACAGTTTGTTTAAGTAATTTGTTTCGCTTCGATCAGGAAATCTTCGATACGATCAAAGATTCAATTCACACCTCCAAATGGCCATCCTATAAAGACAATGTATGATCGTACATACATTTTTGTTTTCAGACCTAAAGACAAAGGTTGGTGCTTAGCCAGTTAGCCTATATATATGTGCTTTTTGTTATGAATAAATCAAGTGAATGTTCATTGTAGCTGACAATATGTAAGACTTTACTACCATCTTGGACAATTCAAGTAAGACTTTGCTAGCCACCATCTTGGACAACTCGATGACAACTCATGACCGACAACTCAATGACAACTCGTAGCCGCAGATTTTGGACCATTCACATTGTTTCTTTCACACTGTTCCGATTGCCTATAAATAGAGGGTGATAGATGCGATATTCATTCATTCAGAAACAAATAAAATTCTCTCCCTTATACTCATATCTTACTCTCATTCTCTTCTCTTATATCTTACTCTCTTCTTATTCTCTTTTCATAAAAAACATCAAGCTCATTATCAAGTCATTATATACCACCAATTATAATTTATTTTATAACACGTTATCAGCATGAGTCTCTACCTTTTCAAGGTAATCATTTCTAAACCTTTTTTTATTACTACTTTCATCATTTCTATTATATATATATAGTATTTATATAGCTAAAAGATTTATCGAGTAAGCGTATATACTTATATTATTATTCTATTTCTCTTTATATTTGTTTTTATATATTTATTTATTGTTATAATGGCAAACCTTGCAAAACTTGAATTTGAGGCCCTTGATATTTCCGAAAGAAATTATCTGTCATGGGCACTAGATGGAGAAATGCATTTAGATGCTATGGGCCTTTGAGATACCATAAAATCTCCTCAAGATAAAGGTAAAGCTGTACCTATTCAAGAAAAAGATGGGACTAGTCAAGATAAGGCAAAAGCCATAATCTTTCTCTGTCATCATCTTCATGATAGTCTTAAGACAGAGTATCTTACTGTCAAAGATCCTGCAGATCTTTGGAAAAATTTGAAAGAAAGATATGATCACCTGAAGATAGTCATACTCCCAAAAGCTCGTTACGAGTGTATGTATCTGAGACTGCAAGATTTTAAATCTGTGCATGAATATAGTTCAGCTATGTTTCGAATAAGCTCTCAGTTAAAAATATGTGGAGAAAGTGTTACTGATGTTGATATGTTAGAGAAAACATTCTCCACTTTTCATGCATCCAATGTGCTCCTGCAACAGCAGTATCGTGAAAAAGGTTTCACAAGATATTTTGATTTAATTTCATGCCTTCTTGTGGCCAAACAAAATAACGAGCTGTTGATGAAAAATCATGAGTCACGCCCCACAGCTTCAGCTCCATTCCTGGAACTGAATGTAGCAATACATGATAATTTTGGTCGTGGTTGTAGACAAGGTCGTGATCGGGGACGTGGGCGTGGACGTGGAAGGAACCAGTTTAATTATCGTGACCGTAATATTTATAAAAATAACAAGGCTAAAGGAAAACATGTGAATAATGGCAAACATCAGGACAAGAAAAATCTAGGGACAACTTGCTGTAGATGTGGCATGATGGGTCACTGGTCACGAACATGTCGTACAACAAAGCACTTGGTGGAACTTTATCAATCATCTTTGAAAGCCAAAAACAAAGCTGTTGAAACAAATTTTGTTCAAGATGATAACCAAGATGCTGCCTTCCAGTCCGACTCATTTTTAGATATTGATAATTATCTTGCTTATCCAGGAGAAGCAAGTGATAAAATGAAGCAAGAATAAATTTGTTATCAGTTTCTTTGTATTTTACAATTATGTTCTTATCTGTTGTTTATTTCTATTAATGTTCTTAATGTTTTCTTTAATTTGAAATAAATTTCAGTTCAGTATTATTTTCTTATACCTGTTTCATTTTCTTTTATAAAGAAATGTATATTCAACTATATAGTTCCAAGAACAATGACTCATATATCTGTCTAGCAGACAGTGCAACTACTCATTCCGTACTTAATAAACGGAAATATTTCCTCACTTTGAAATTCGGAAAAGATTATGTTAGTACAACCTCTGGTAGTACAAAAATAATTGAAGGCTCCGGAAGAGCTCAAATTTTACTACCAAAGGGAACAAAGATAATCATTGAAAATGCTTTGTTCTCTTCAAAGTCTCAAAGAAACCTGTCGAGTTTTAAGGATATCTGTTTAAAATAGATATCATATTGAGACAATGAATGAAAGAGATGCTGAATATCTCTGCATTACAAAAGTTACCACTACAGGTAATAAACAAGTTGTGGAAAAATTACCTGTATTGTCCTTTGGATTGTACTACACAAATATTCGAGTCATTGAAAGTTATCATACCCAGCCAGAAGCTAGTATTAGCTTGAAGCTGACTAATGAGTTAAAAAATTTGGCTTGATCGGTTGGGTCATCCCGGATAAATAATGATGCACAGAATTATTGAAAATTCATTTGGTCATTCATTGAAAAACCAGAAGATTTTTCAATCTAATGAATTTTCATGTGCTGCTTGTTCACAAGGAAAATTAATTATCCGGCCTTCATATGATAAGGTTGGTTCTGAATCACCAGCATTTTTGGAAAGAATCCAGGGAGGTATTTGTGGACCTATACATCCACCGTGTGGACCATTTAGATATTTTATAGTTTTAATTGATGCATCAACAAGATGGTCCCATGTGTGCCTGTTGTCCTCACACAATTTGGCGCTTGCGCTCTTATTATCACAATTGATCAAATTGCAAGCACACTTTCCTGATCATGCAATTAAGACTATACGTCTTGATAATGCTGCTGAATTTAACTCTAAGGCGTTTATTGACTATTGTATGTCAATTAGAATTGTGGTTGAACATCCTGTAGCTCATGTTCATACCCAAAACAGTCTTGTAGAATCGTTGATTAAACGCCTCCAATTGATTGCTAGACCTTTATTGATGGGATGCAAACTCACCATTACTGCTTGGAGACATGCTATTTTGCATGCAGCAGCACTTGTGCGCATCAGGCCAACAAGTTATCATAAACTTTCCCGAATTCAACAGGTCCATGGTCACGAACCTAACATCTCCCATCTTCGGACATTTGGTTGTGCAGTATATGTGCCAATTACTCCTCCATAGCAAACAAAAATGGGTCCTCCAAGAAGATTGGGAATATATGTTGCATATGAATCTCCATCAATTATAAAATATTTGGAACCAACTACTGGAGATTTATTTACAACAAGGTTTGCTGATTGTCATTTTGATGAAAATGTTTATCCAACAATTGGGGGAGAAAATAACCAGTTGGATAAAGAAATTAAATAGAATGCTATATCAATATCAAGTCTTGATCCTCGAACAATCAATGTGAACTTGAAGTTCAAAAGATAATTTATTTGCAAAATATAGCAAATCAATTGCCAGACGCCTTTATTGATATCAATAGAGTGACCAAATAACATGTACCAGCTGCAAATGCTTCTGCTAGAATTGATGTCCCTGAAGGACAACTAAAGATTGCAAATGAATCTAAAGCACGCCAGAATCGTGGCAGACCACTCGGTTCCAAAGATAAAAATCCTCGACAGAGAAATGGAGCAAAGATACAAGATGGCCCCAACGAGGTAATAAAACCACATGCAGAGGTTCAAATTGATAATCCTCTAGAAGAGGATCCTGACATAAATTGTAATGTTCCAGAAGTAACTCAGGTACCTGAAATAAGTCAAAATGATGAGATCTCAATCAACTATATTATGTCAGGAAGAAGATGGAACCGACGTTAAATAACCGTCGACGAAATATTTGCTTATAATGTAGCGCTAAATATTATGGAAGGAATTGAAATGAGGATCATGAGCCTAAATCAATTGATAAGTGTTGCGTAGAAATGATTGGCCAAAATGGAGAGACGCAATTAAGGCTGAGTTAGACTCGCTCATGAAGCGAGAAGTTTTTGGGTCTGTAGTCCCAACACCTGATGGTGTCAAACCGATCGGTTACAAATGGGTATTTGTGCGGAAAAGAAATAAGGAAAATAAAATAGTGAGATATAAAGCACGGCTTGTCGCACAAGGTTTTTACCCAACGACCTGGTATTGATTATGAGGAGACATACTCTCCTGTGGTGGATGCAATAACTTTTCGGTATCTAATTATTTTGGCAGTACATGAAAAATTAGAAATGCGTCTAATGGATGTTGTTACAGCCTATCTCTATGGACCTATAAGCCATGATATATACATGAGAGTCCCTGAAGGACTCAAGTTGCTCGAAGCAACTAATTCCCGGGATATATACTCAATTAAATTGAAAAGATCTTTATATGGCTTGAAGCAATCTGGACGTGTGTGGTATAATCGTCTCAGTGAATACTTCGTAAAAGAAGGCTACAAAAATAATTCCATATGTCCATGTGTTTTTATTAAAAGGTCCATACATGAATATGTCATCATTGTTGTTTATGTTGATGATTTAAATATTATTGGAACTCCTGAAAAAGTTTCCAAAGCCGTGCATTGTTTAAAGAAAGAATTTGAGATGAAAGACCTTGGAAAGACAAAACTCTGTCTAGAACTTCAAATTGCACATTTAGAAAATGGGATCTTTGTCCATCAGACACATTATACCGAGAAGGTGATGAAAAGGTTTTATATAGACAAAGCACATCCAACAAGTACCCTGATGGTTGTGAGGTCGCTTGATCAAATGAAAGATATTTTCAAACCTCAAGAAGATAATGAAGAGATTCTTGGTCCGGAAGTAGCATATCTCAGCGTGATTGGGGCTTTAATGTATTTTGCTACTAATACAAGACCCAATATATCTTTTGATGTCAGTTTATTAGCAAGATATAGTTCTGCCCCAACTCGCAGAGATTGGAATGGGATAAAACAAATTTTTTGATATCTTCCGGATACAATGGATATGGGATTAATTTATTCGTCCGGATCCAAACCCGATCTAATTGGTTATGCAGATGCAGGATATTTATCTGATCCACATAAAGCTCAGTCACAAACCGGGTACTTGTTTACCTGTGGCGGAACTGCTATATCATGGCGATCCACTAAGCAAACTATCGTTGCCACCTCTTCAAATAATGCAGAAATTGTAGCCATACATGAAGCCAGTCAAGAGTGTGTTTGGCTAAGATCATTGACGCAACATATCCGAGATTCATGTGGATTGGATAGTGGAAAAGACACTCCAACAACCATTTATGAAGATAATGCTGTCTGCATTGCCCAATTAAAGGAAGGATACATCAAAGGCGATCGGATAAAGCATATATCACCAAAGTTCTTTTTCACTCATGACCTTCAGAAGAATGGTGATATTTGTGTTCAACAGATTCGCTCAAGTGATAATTTGACAGACTTATTTACGAAATCACTGCCTACTTCAACTTTTGAAAGGTTGATAAAGAAGATTGGCATGCAACGACTTCGAGACATCATGGGAGGCCAAAATGAGGGAGGAGTAGAATACGCACTGCACTTTTTTTTCCTTCACCAAGTTTTATCCCATTGGGTTTTTCTTGGTGAGGGTTTGTAACGAGGCAGTTTTTCCTAAGCGTATTCTATCCTCTCTTCTACAATGACATTCAAGGGGGAGTGTTATGAATAAATCAAGTGAATGTTCATTATAACTGACAATATGTAAGACTTTACTACCATCTTGGACAATTCAAGTAAGACCTTGCTAGCCACCATCTTGGACAACTCGATGACAACTCGTGGCCGACAACTCGATGACAACTCGTGGCCGACAACTCGATGACAACTCGTGACCGACAACTCGATGACAACTTATAGCCGCACATTTTGGACCGTTCACATTATTCCGTTCATACTGTTCCGATTGCCTATAAATAGAGGGTAATAGATGTGATATTGATTCCTTCAGAAACAAATAAAATTCTCTCCCTTATACTCCCTTATATCTTACTCTCATTCTCTTCTCTTATATCTTACTCTCTTTTTATTCTCTTTTATCAAAAACATCAAGCTCATTATCAAGTCATTATATACCACCAATCACATTTTATTTTATAACACTTTTAATTTAGTTGCTATTCTTTTTCTTTTGGAGACAGTCCTTTTTTATTTTGAACTGGGAAAGAAATGACCTCCTTGCAGACTGCAATTTACAACAAGTTTGCTAAATATATGTACATTGAACCATGTTAAGGAGGACAGACATGGTAAATTGGGATAACCTCTTGACAAGTCCAACAACTTTAGCCGCTCCTCAAATAAGTCTTACAACTTATAAAACCTCAATCAAGTCCTATAACAATAGTTAGTAACTCCATTCAAGTCTTTCTACACATTTCCATCCATGTCAAACGTTAAGTTTGACTTTTTGTATTACATGTCAGCCGTTGACAGAGAGGTAACATGGATTGATACATGACATATGGAGAAGGGAGGGGAAAAAAAATGGCGCCAAACTAAAATTTTCCATAAAATCACTCATTTTTCTCTTTTTAGAAGATGAGGCAGTAATTTTGTTTCTTCTTTTTAGGAAAAAACGAGGCAGCAAGCATTAGACACAACATCCATCAATAATTTTATACTTAACTATTTAACATTTAGTTAACTAATAATTTTAATTTCAAAGTGTTATTAAAAATTAAAAAAATACATAATTTCAAAACTAACTAAGCGATTTTAACTTTTATATTTTCAGTAAAATTATATACTTCCAATTTTAGTCTAAATACTTTTTTATTTTTCAAGTTATAATTTAGAAATAATTTTTAAGTAATTTTTTATTTAATTTAATTAAAATTTTTTATTAATTTTAAATGATTTTTTATTGTTTTTCTACAAAAATACCATTTATGATTTATCAAATTTAATATTTTTACTTAATAAATTTATTTTTTTAAAAAAATATTTTAAAATTAATGGAGTGATACATGGTTTCTAAAATAACTAACTGATGAAATTTAACTTTAAATTTTCCTGTTTTCATTAAAATTTTTATTTTTTCAATTTTATACTAAATAAAATTACATTTGTTCAGTGTTTTAAAATTAAAATCAGAAAATAACTTTTAAGTAATATTGTACAGATTTAGTTTAATAAAAATTTAACAAATTATATTTTTTAAATTGACAATTATTTTTAAATAATATATCATCTATTATTTATTAAATTAAATAATAAATAATATCTTATTAATCCTCCTCGCCTGCCGCTACCCGCAGCAGCTGGTCACTGCCACCCCCTCTCATTCCTCCCTCCCTCCATCTCTTTCCTTTACAACCCAACGCTACGCAGCGCCGCCTTCTTGAACTGTTGCCGCCTCCCCTGCTCGTCACTTTCAACCCGTTGCTGCTTGCACATGGTCGCCGCCAAACCGAACCTCCCTTCTACCTCTCTCCGTTTGACTTCTGTACCCCCTCCTCTTTAATTGTTTTGTGGCCAATTGAATTGCTTGATAAAGGGGGTTTGGACTCAGCTGGCAATGATGGCGTCAGTGGTGTTCCATGGGTTTTGTTGTGTTTTTTAATTGCAAGGCTTTGTGTTTTTGAATTCCACGTCATTAAACACAGTGTCTCTTGACGAGCCTTACCAGCAAAATTAAACGGGAATCGTTAAATTAAAGGGATAGGACCCAATTAAGGCCCTCAACCTGCCATCTCTAAGACTCGAGTTTGAGTCCCGGCGCTTCCAGTCAAGCCCCATAGTGTGATGCGGCCGAATATGGCCTTCCACACGGTGGGGTGCTGGCCGTTGAGCCCGGTGATTCCCCGCTATTATGACGCGTAGCAGGAGTGGGTGTCTGGTGGTGCCCCGGTTGGGCGGTCTCTCCTATGAGGAGGGTCTAATGCCAGGATGTAACCGGTATTGACCGGGGCCTGGACCGACGGGGCGATGATGGCACCACTGATGTCTTTTTTTTTTTCGACAAAAAAAATTAAGGGATTTGTAATTAATAAGTCTCAATTGCAGTTCAACATAGAGTTATAGTACTTAGGGAGTGGTTATCCCATGTTAAATTTGCTCACGAATATTGTTCAAATCGAAACCAAACAATACTGGTTTTGGCAATATCCAAATCTGCAATTCAACAAACCGTATGGAAATGTAATAGTAGTAGACAATTAATTGAGTCGCCAAACTGTATCCCATCCAATGAATAACTTTACAGGCATGCTGATGTAGCTGTCAAACAACCGGAAAGAAAAGAAAAGGAAAAAAATACATGATGATCATCAAATAATATTAGACATAATAATCATATCCATATTCATCCATAAAAATTAGACTTAAAATGCTAATCATTTAGAAATTTCTCAAAAAAAAATTAACCATTTAGAAAATAAAAACAAATATCCAAATTTGAAAAAATATTTTTCATCAAAATGTATACCAAATTATGAATTTTAACTCTATTTTCTTGCAAAAATAATATTTTATTTTAATTTATTGAGATAAATTGCTTAGATAATTTATTACGAATTATAAATATTATAAAGATAGGCAACTAATAATTTTTAAAAAATTTATAATATAATTTTGTAAGCCAATTTCAAGAGGGAATTAATGACTTGTATTTTGCAGTTAAGTTAGTATTTTAAATTTTTATGTTTCCTAAATAAAAACAATGACTTATTTTTAAATTGTACTAATTTAAAATTTTGAAGAAAAGTTTTAAAAAATACTGAGTACCATCAAAATATCTTTACGTCTTAATATATGCCACCTTATGAATTTGTGGAATTATATTTTGCTTTGTTGGAATATTAATTTATTTGTAAAAATATAATTTATTATGATAATATTTCAAAGTAATTTTTGTACATGGACATCACATATTGTGGAATACTGATAGGTTAATTTCTTAATAGGTAAAGTGTAACAGCCCGGGTAAAATTTGTGTTTTTACTAGGACTGTAAAAAGCCTTGTACAGTAATTTACCTTATGAAATTATTCTTGGGTAATTATTTCAGGGTAAATTATGCATCGGATTCTGAAACCGACCCATACCCCACGTTCCCGATTTTTCTGCGGTTTTTTTCGGACCAGAGTTGGTATTTTTCGGGTCCAGGAATCTTAAGAAAAGTCAGGTTTAACCTCGAATTATCGGGCCAAAAATTAAGTCATGGGGGTATTATAGTTATTTTTTGGTCCGGACGGGACACGACTGCATGATTGAGTCACGCAGCCGCCTCCTTCCTATGCAGTCCCTGTCTTTCCTGTGATACTCGTGATACCGTGTGTTTTGTTTTCTCCTCACCTAGTCACGCTTTCCTGCACGCCATCACCTGCAAAGAAAAAAAAAACACTGCCAACACCCTCATCTTCTCTTCTGCAATTTTTCTCTGCACCAAAATCTGCCCAGCAACCTTCTCCTACAAAACTAACCACTGCCAATACCTAGTGCAACCACCTACTGCATGCTACCTAAAAAACCAGTAAAGGAAGAAAAATAAAAAGAAAACAAACAAAAACCAAACACGCCACCACGCGACACAAACACCACCGCCGGCCACCAACCCCTCTTCCTCACCACGCGCGCGCCACCAACAACAACCACAGAAGCCACCGGAGACCACCTGCAGTCGCGTCGTGCCGCCTTCCTTCCTCCTCGCATCGCGTTCCTCGCCGCCATCAGCCTGATCTGTTTGAGCCGCCGACAGCAGGAACCCGACGGCTGCCTCCCTTGGCCGTCGCCGTTGCACTGCCGTGTCCACCAGCAGCCGACTCCGCCTCCCTTCGCCTCCACCTCGCCGTGTCGCCCTCGCTTTCGTCTTCGATCCTTCCGAGCCGCCGTCGTCTGCAGCTTCAAAGGTGAGCAGACCCGATGGAGGTGGATTCGACCCGGATTCACGCGGGTTGACCCGGATGCCTAGCGGGTTGGGTCTCGCGGGCTAGGGTGTTTTGGGTTGGCTTGGGTTGAGGTCTTGGGCCGCGCGGGTGCTGGGCCAAGCTTGGCTCGGGCCTGCTGCTTGGTCTGGGCTCGACCTGGGCTGGCTCCTTTTGTTGGTTGGGTTGGTTCAATTAGATTGGACTGGCCCAGATATTTTTTTTAAAAAAAAGAAGAGTAAATGAAAATATATAATTCTGGAAATATAAAAAATATATATATAACGAATTGTAATTTTTATGGAAAATATAAAAAAATATGGTATATGGTTATATTCTGTAGAAATAAATGAAGTAACTACTTAATATAATTTTTTCAAGAAATCAAGGTAATTATAACATGATTAAGGTAAATGCCTTTAAGGATATAAAGATTGCCTTCCGCACACGGTATGGTCATTTCGAGTTCACAGTGGTACCGTTCGGATTGACCAATGCACTAGCAGTGTTCATGTGCTTGATGCACTTGGTCTTGAATGAGTTTTTGGATAAGTTTATTGTGGTCTTCATCGGCGATATCCTCATCTACTCTAAGAGCAAGGAGGAACATGAGGAGCATTTGAGGATAGTGCTTCAGAGGTTACGGGAGAAGCAGTTGTATGCCAAATTCAGCAAGTGTGAATTTTGGCTTGGAGAACTTTCTTTCCTTGGACATGTGGTAGGCGGGGATGGAATAAAAGTTGACCCTGCCAAAGTAAAGGCCGTGTTGGAGTGGGAACAACCTAAGAATGTATCCGAAGTTAGAAGTTTTCTTGGACTTGCAGGATACTATCGGAGGTTCATTGAAGGTTTTTCTTTGATAGCTAGTCCAATGACCAAGCTATTAAGGAAAGAACAGGCATTTGTTTGGAGCCCGGAATGTCAGCAGAGTTTTGAGGAGCTTAAGAAGAAGCTAACCACAACACCGGTTCTGACAGTACCGAAGCCTGGTGTTGAGTATGTGTTGTTTTGTGATGCATCGGGACTTGGTTTAGGAGCCGTGCTGATGCAAGAAGGACGGGTGATTGCCTACGCCTCTAGGCAATTGAGGACTCACGAGAAAAATTATCCGACGCATGATCTTGAGATGGCAGCTGTGATTTTGGCTCTAAAGATTTGGAGACACTACTTGTTTGGAGAGAAGTGTCGGATTTTCACTGACCACAAGAGTCTTAAGTACATCATGACTCAGAAGGAGCTTAACCTACGACAGAGACGTTGGGTTGAGTTACTTATTGATTATGACTGTACTATCGAGTATCACCCAGGAAAGGCTAATGTGGTAGCTGATGCCTTGAGTCGGAGACAACCAGAGGATACTTCCACTAGTTACTCGATGTTCCCACTTATCGAGTTAAGGAAGTTGGGAGTCGGTTTGACAGTTGATGATACAGGAGCTTTACTGGCACACATGAGTGTCAAGTCTAACCTAAGACGATGGATAGTGGAGTTGCAAGATGGAGATCCCAACAAGCTTAAAGAAGGAGTAAGGAGTGGAAAAAAGGACAAGTTTCGTATAGCTGATGATGGAGCACTGATGATTGGGGAACAGGTATGTGTACCCAATGTCAGTAATCTGCATAGTCAGATCCTGGATGAAGGTCATATGATGCCATATGCGATGCATCCTGGAAGCACCAAGAAGTATCAGAACCTGAAGAGCCATTTTTGGTAGCCTCGTATGAAGAAGGATGTAGCTGAGTATGTTGCAAGATGTCTTACTTGCCAAAAGGTGAAAGCGGAGCATCAGGCTCCTGCAGAAAAGTTGAGATCTTTGTCTGTGCCAGAGTGGAAGTGGGAGATGATCACTATGGATTTTGTGATTGGATTACCGATGACTCGGAGGCAGCATGATGCTATTTGGGTCATCGTTGATCGATTAACAAAATCGGCTCATTTTCTACCTATCCGCCAAACGGAAACCATGGACACATTGGCGGGTAAGTATGTTGCTGAGGTTGTGAGACTACATGGGATTCCAAAGTCTATAGTCTCAGACAGAGATCCGAGGTTCATATCACGTTTCTGGAAGAGCTTACAAGCAGCGCTAGGGACTAAGTTGAACTTCAGCACTGTTTTTCATCCTCAGACAGATGGACAGTCTGAGAGGACTATACAGACACTGGAGGACATGTTCAGAGCTTATGCACTTAACTTCAGTGGGAGTTGGGATAAGTATCTACCCTTGGCAGAGTTTGCCTATAACAACGACTACCATTCCAGCATTGGTATGCCACCTTTTGAGGCTCTCTATGGAAGGAAGTGTAGGAGTCCAGTGTGTTGGGATGAAGAAGGTATAAGGTTGATCGTTGGACCGGATTTAGTCTAATAGACAGTGGACAAGATCGAGACGGTGAGACAGTGCATGAGAGCTGCTCAGGATCGGCAGAAAAGCTACGCCGACAAGCACCGACGTGAGATGGAGTACAATGTTGGTGAGAAGGTTTTCCTCAAAGTAACACCTTGGAAGGGTGTGATTAGGTTCGGCAAGAGACGGAAGTTGAGCCCAAGATATATCGGACCTTATGAGATCGTGGAGAGAATTGGACCTCTAGCTTACAGGTTGTCCTTACCTGATGAGCTACCACGTATTCATGACGTGTTCCATGTCTCTATGCTGAGGAGATATCGGTCGGACCCTAGTCACATTGTAGCCCTAGTGGATGTTGAGGTAGCAGAGGACCTTACCTACACAGAAGTGCCGGAACAGATTCTTGCTCGAGAAGTTCGGCAGTTGCGAAACCGTACCACTCCCATGGTTAAGGTCAAGTCGAGGACGAAATTTTTTTAAAGGGGGTAGACTGTAATAGCCCGGGTAAAATTTGTGTTTTTACCAGGACTTTAAAAAGCCTTTTACAGTAATTTACCTTATGAAATTAATCTTGGATAATTATTTCAGGGTAAATTATGCATCGGATTCTGAAACCGACCCTTACCCCACATTCCCGATTTTTCTGCGGATTTTTCGGACCAGAGTTGGTATTTTTCGGGTCCAGGAATCTTAAGAAAAGTCAGGTTTAACCTCAAATTATCGGGCCAGAAATTAAGTCAAGGGGGTATTATAGTTATTTTCTGGTCCGGACGGGACACGACTGCATGATTGAGTCACGCAGCCGCCTCCTTCCTGTGCAGTCCGTGTCTTTCCTGTGATACTCATGATACCGTGTGTTTTGTTTTCTCCTCACCTAGTCACGCTTTCCTGCACGCCATCACCTGCAAAGAAAAAAAAAAAACACTGCCAACACCCTCATCTTCTCTTCTGCAATTTTCCTCTACACCAAAATCTGCCCAGCAACCTTCTCCTGCAAAACTAACCACTGCCAATACCTAGTGCAACCACCTACTGCATGTTACCTAAGAAACCAGTAAAGGAAGAAAAATAAAAAGAAAACAAACAAAAACCAAACACGCCACCACGCGACACAAACACCACCGCCGGCCACCAACCCCTCTTCCTCACCACGTGCGCGCCACCAACAACAACCACAGAAGCCACCGGAGACCACCTGCAGTCGCGTTGCGCCGCCTTCCTTCCTCCTCGCGTCGCGTTCCTCGCCGCCATCATCCTCGTCAGCCCGATCTGTTTGCGCCGCCGACAGCAAGAACCCGACGGCTGCCTTCCTTGGCCGTCGCCGTTGCACTGCCGTGTCCACCAGAAGCCGACGCTGCCTCCCTTCGCCTCCACCTCGCCGTGTCGCCCTCGCTTTCGTCTCCGATCCGTCCGAGTCGCCGTCGTCAGCAGCTTCCAAGGTGAGCAGACCCGATGGAGGTGGATTCGACCCAGATTCGGGCGGGTTGACCCGGATGCCTGGCGGGTTGGGTCTCGCGGGCTGGGGTGTTTTGGGTTGGCTTGGTTTGAGGTCTTGGGCCGCGCGGGTGCTGGGCCATGCTTGGCTCGGGCCTGCTGCTTGGTCTGGGCTCGACCTGGGCTGGCTCCTTTTGTTGGTTGGGTTGGTTCAATTAGATTGGACTGGACCAGATATTTTTTTAAAAAATAGAAGAATAAATGAAAATATATAATTCTTGAAATATTAGATATGTATATATATATATATATATATATATATATATATATAACGAATTGTAATTTTTCTAGAAAATATAAAAAAATATGGTATGTGGTTATATTCTGTATAAATAAAAGAAGTAACTACTTAATATAATATTTTCAAGAAATCATGGTAGTTATAACATGATTAAGGTAAATGCCTTTAAGGATATAAATAGTGAAAATGCTTTACCAAAAAAATATATATAGGGTATACCTAAGTAATATTTCTGGAAAAAATTATTATGTTGATAATATAATTGTTTGGGGATATATTTTATCTTTAGAAAATAAATATGCATACCTATATTTATTTTCAGAAAATATGTTAATATGATTATATTTTCTGGAAAAAGAGTACATATAGTGTAAGCTTACCTTAATATATATTTTTTAAATAATAATTTTCTGGATATATATATATATGTATATATATATATTTATATTTAATTTATGTTGCTAGAAAAAAAAGGAATATGACATAATTTTGAGAATTT
This sequence comes from Turnera subulata, assembly GCA_028386065.3. Taxonomy (NCBI): domain Eukaryota; kingdom Viridiplantae; phylum Streptophyta; class Magnoliopsida; order Malpighiales; family Passifloraceae; genus Turnera; species Turnera subulata. The sequence goes on along the minus strand of JAKUCV010004814.1, from coordinate 4,659 downwards.
AGGCTAAATGACATAATTTATTATATGAAAGTATTTTCTGATATATATAATTTAGTAAGTATTTATTATGGTAATACTTTATCTTATGGAAAGGATATATGATATGGTAAACAATAATTTTTATGGAAATATTTTGGAAAGGGTATTATCAAAGTATGTACCGAAATAATAACAGGGTATAAGACTAGTATGGTATTTTGACACATGAATAGTAAATAGAGAATTATGATGATAACGGGGTTTCACCGGGACGCACACGAATTATGATGATGATTAGTTTTATTTTTACTGTATGTCATCATTTGCATTTATGTGCATCTTATGTGAGTATATGCTATTGTTTGCTATTTAGGAGCTGATAACGAGCAGTATTCCGAGGAACCGGAGCCGGGACAATTTGAGGACTTTCAGGAGTAGGGAAATCGGTTAAGGTGAGGATGGATAACCTTTGATATGTCGCACTTGATACTGTGTTTGTTTCTCTGGTTAATATTTGCTTGACTGTACTGCTGAGCCAATTGAGTTTGATTGTGGTATTATTGCTATTGTTGTTGATTAGTTGATTGTGGATAAACTGATATGATGAGATAATTGGATAATTGGAAGTTGTGTTGATGACTTTATCGTCACTTGGAAAGTAGTAGTACGACTAGATGGTTAGAGACTGTATTGTGGTGGCTCTGATCTGGGTTACTTGTGATAAGCATGTCTATGCTTGGGATGTCTATCCCGTGATTATATTTTTGGGATGTCTATCCCTGGGATCTATATTTTTGGGATGTCGATCCCTGGGTTCTCTTGGATTAATCCAGCACCCGGAACATGTTAATAACTAGGCACGACCATAGCTTGTCCAATGACAGGGCCCCGAAAGATAAAATTGGTAATAATAAATATTCTTTTGGTCCTGGCTCAGTTATATTCTGGTTGTTTCTCTGATATGTCTTTTGCTGGAATTTTACTTCGAAAGTATTGTGTTGCCTGCATATTACTGTTTATCCTTCGTCGGTGAGCACTTCGGATTCGCCCCTCGCCTGCAGGGTTTCATCCCGTAGGATGAGTTGCTCGTAGTACAGGTACGTGGTTCGGCCAGATGCTGTTTCTACTCCACCAGACTCCGGATCCATACCTCCACTGCATCTCATTCTAAGTCTTCCGCTACTTGTCTTTCTGTGGTGTTATTGCTGTTGAGGATATTTTCTGCTGCTGTTGTTGCTGTATTATGTTTTGTTGTGTATCCTATATCCTCTGCTGTTGACTGGGTTGGAGTGTATTGATTATAATAATGGTCCCCGGGATAGGGTGACAAATGCTGTATTTGAGTTTGACTGTATTTTACCTTGTAACATATGTACTGTCTGCTACTGTAGTAAGAACAGTTCTGGCACGTGTTTACCCGGTATGGTAAATACGGGTCAGGGCGCTTCATAAAGCCTCCATAAATATAAGGCAGACCTCTTGTCCTCCTCCAAAAAAAATTGTCTTTCCTAGCTAATAGGTTGACCACTCTCAAATGTGAGGGGGTCGACTTACTAATATTCATTCAACCATTGATAGGTCGACCTGTGAATTCGACAAGTCGACCTCTATGCAATAAAGTATTTGCTAGCTATTAGCACAAGATAAATTACAATGTAATCCGTAAGTCACATATATGGTTTATCAGATATGTGATAGAGTTTCAATACTTGCTCACCACGCTAGTATAGTTTGTCAAGAAGTCTGATCATGTAAGGTTACTGTAATCACCTGCTATATTATAAATACACATCAAGGGCTCACCGTGGGTATAGCCTGATTTACCAAATCGTCTATTATACTACTGTTATATTTCTATATGGTAGCGGAGCATTAAACGTTTAATCGCAAAACCTATTTTCTCATTGTTTCCTTTGTTCTCTTTGAACCATGACAACCGAACCCTAGCTCATCTCTTCCTCCAACGGATCCTCTACCGGATCCTCCACCAGTGGTACCACGGGATCTGTTGTTACACCAGTTGCAGCCTCTGCTGCTGCTCAGCCGCTGCACAATTCTCACAACTTTGTGTCTATCAAATTGACACATACCAATATGTCTTTTGGAGGGCTCAGATCGAGCCCTATCTTGCTGGCCAAGGGGTTCTTGGATATGTCACTGGTCTTTTTCCATGCCCACCTTATATTATTGCTGCTGCAGATGGTGGTGCACCTCAAGAGAACCCGATTTTTCAACAATGGGTTCAACAAGATCAGGCTATATTAAGTGTTATTAATTCGTTTCTCACTGTTGAGGTATTCCCTAACGTTGTTGGCAAGCGTACCTCTAAAGAGGCTTGGGATGCTCTCGAGTCCTCGCTTGCATCGCCAAATCAGACACGGCGTATGGCTCTTCACACAGCCCTTCAACAGATCACACAAGGTCCAGACGAACCTATTCTTCAATATCTCAACGGAGCCAAAAGGCTCTCCAACATAGATTTTCAGATTAGCGTTGTGCGAGGTCTAGAACCTGACTTGAAAACCTTTGCTACTGCAGTCACAGCAAGGCCAGAACCATTTACCTTCGCCCACAGTTTGATTCTCGTTCACAAAGGAACAATGAGAATTCTTGTCCATGGTGTCAGTTGTGCAACAAAACTGGCCACACAGCCCATAATTGCTATCATCGGATTCCTCCTACAGCTCCCACGATAAATACAATATCTCAGCCCTACTCAACTAATCACTAGTTTCCTGACACAAGTGCAAGTCACCATGTGACACCAGATCATCATAGTCTTCACAACTATTCTGAGTATTCTGGCACTGATTCTGTGCAAGTTGGCAATGGCCATGAACTACTTGTTTCTGGTACTGGTAATACCTTTTTATCCACTTCTTCTCGTCCTTTATTTATCCAAAATGCTCTTCATATTCCATCCATTACCAAATCCTTGCTCTCAGTACAACAGTTTTCTAGAGATAATAAAGTCTTTTTTGAGTTTCATCCTGATGTTTTCTTTGTTAAGGATCAAGCTAACAAGAAAACATTGCTTACCGGCCAGAGTAAAGGAGGCTTGTACGTCTTCTCACCCACTGCAACAACAAAATCTCAGGCACTATCTTCCGTTCGGGTTGGAGAGGATGTATGGCACCGAAGATTAGGACACCTTCATTTTCAAGTTCAGCATCACATAATAAAGACGTTTCGTCTACCTGTTGCATCATCTAGTTCTGATTCATCTTGTCTTGCATGCCCTATGGGCAAATCCACACGTTTGCATTTAGCCTCCAGTTTGCATCGTGCATCTTCGTTTTTGGAATTACTTCACAGTGATGTTTGGGGACCTTCCCCTTATTTAAGTGCTGATGGCAGCAAATATTTTGTTACTTTTTTGGATGATTACAGTAAATTTATTTGGTATTTTTTCATTAAGCGCAAGTCTGATGTTTTTGATGTCTTTTAAAAACGTTTAAGAAACAGGTCGAAAAACAATTTGATACTCACATTAAGATGGTTCAAACTGATTGGGGAGGCGAATACCGAAAGCTAAATAAATTTTTTTCACAATGTGGAATTCAACATCGTGTGATGTGTCCTTACACACATGAGCAAAATGGTTCGCTAGAAAGAAGACATAGGCACATTGTTGAGACAGGTCTCACACTTATGGCCCAAGCTCACGTTCCTTTTCAATATTGGCATTATGCGTTTGACACTGCTGTGTTTTTAGTTAACAGGCTCCCCATAAAAATATTACATCACAAGAGTCCATATACAATGATTTACAACCGTGACCCTGATTATAATTTCATGCGTGTGTTTGGGAGCTTGTGTTATCCACATCTTCATGACTAGAACAAACATAAGTTTGATTTCAAAACTACACCATGCATTTTCTTAGGTTACAGTACATCACATCATAGTTACAGATGTCTTGATTACAAAACAAAAAAATTGTACATTGCTAGGCACGTTAGGTTTTTATGAACATATTTTTTCATTCTCCACATTAGCTTCCCCACGACAATTTCACAACCTGAGTCATCCACTTGGGTTTCGGTGCCTCAGTCCATCTTCTTCCCGGAAGGTAAGGTAGACTCCAACTCTTCAAATGCAAATCCTGTATCTCATTCAGCACCATCAATCGTGTCATCTCCCTTATCCAAAAAACCTTCCACACCATTGTCCCCAAGCTCTCCCAACTCCTTAACTAACCATTCAACTCCTATCACAACTCCACTTCCCCAATCCTCCTCTACTTTGGTCTCTAAACGTCACCTTATCCCTTCAGATACTGGCCTTAATTTACTTGAACCTGATCCCACTGTTGCATCATCTCCTATAGCCGAACCAACCCCATCCCCACCACAAAAAATGACCTTGAGACCTCGGCCCAAACCTATGAACCGATACTCACCATCAAATTATGTAGTCCACGTATAGAAACAATCAGTACATGAGCCAACCTGCTACACAGAAGCGTCCAAATACAAAGATGTTAGGAACAATAGACTTAAGCTAGAGGGGGGGTGAATAGCTTATGACCGAAAATTAAAAAACTTTGCAGGAAATGAAGTGCGGAATTGAAAAATAGAAGGACACAAGAGATTTTTATACTGGTTCACACACAACTAATTTGTGGCTAATCCAGTCCTTCAAGATATACTTGAAGAGTTCACTATCTACCGTTAAGCT
>JAKUCV010004813.1:4634-36232 GCA_028386065.3 Turnera subulata | reverse complement strand
GTACTTGAAAGTTCAAGATTTGGCAGTAGCATTATAACATCGATGTTGTACTTAAACATCGATGTTTGAACTCCTGGAACCCAATAACATCGATGTTGGAACTTCAACATCGATGGTATTTGAATTCTGGAAATTCACACCAACTTGGCCGAGCTCAAATAATATCGATGTTTAACACTTAAACATCGATGTTGTTGAGTAGTTGCATGAGAACATCGATGTTGGTCACAAAACATCGATGTTGTTGTGATTCGGCCGAGGCACACTTCATCAAAACATCGATGTTTGTCTCACAACATCGATGTTATGAAGGTTCTGCCAAGGCCAATCCTCATGTCAACATCGATGTTGGTCACACCAACATCGATGTTATGGCCTAAACTTGCTTGAACGACAATCGTTCAATACACAAACCGACACTCGGTTTTTCTTAGTCGAACCCTTCAACCTACTGCCATAAACATCTTGATTGATATCTCATACCAATCAAGTGCTTATTGTCAAAACACTTTTGACAAATCAACCTCAACAACTTATGCATCATATATACACAATTGAAGACAATAAGACATGATCATGCTTTATCATATAGAACATATCATGTACATCTACTAAAACATATCAAACATATGCATATATTTGTATGGCTAACTTCATACACCAAAACAAACTCAGCATATCATTTGACAATACATAAGCACATCATGTTCAAAATCACTTAGCATATCTCATACACAAGATGATTCCTACACATGCTAAGATGATCATATCACATATGCATCACCTATACGGTTTAGAGCTTCACAAGAAGGCTCCGCTACCACTGTAAGTTTCCCTAAGCTATATGACATTCATATACCAAGCACAACAAGCAGCGAAAGCAAGGGAAACAGACCAATAACCAAGTGAAGCATGCATAAACCGTATAACAAAAGTTACGTACCTTGTTCGGTTGATGTCTTTCACCCAACTGTAGAGCCGAATTAGTTAGAGCCAGACAAAAGCCTCGCCCCTCTACGGTATCCACACGAACCGTGATCGGCTTGGAATCGTCACACGAATCAAGCCTCGAGCTCCCCGGACTGATGTGCTAGCAACAAGAAACCGGAAGCTATGTGTTTTGGGTGTTTTGGTGTTCTTCTTTTCTTTCACAAAGAGGAAGAAGAAGAGAGGTGTGTTTTTCTCTGAAAATGCTGAAGCAAAAATGTGAGAGAGGGAGGGAATGATCTGATCAAGAAGACCCCAAAGCCACTCACACAAAATGCCATTAGTTAATGGCAAAATGGCCAACAAGGTAGACTATTAGTGATGACCCTCATCACTATTGTCTCCCACTCACTCAATCAGAATATAACACTCCACCTAAGCATGTCTGGTCAATAATTCATGTAATTATTGATCCCAAAACGACCCTGGTTCAACCACGGTCCAACCACATCCGGTCCAACCACGGTCCAACCACGGTTCAACCATCTGCTCGAATCATCGGTTCTATGTGTGTGACTCTGTAGGCACTTGTAATGTCCGGCAATAATTGTAAAATCCCATTTTGCAATTATAAGCAAAGAGCGGCGTCTAGCAACACATCATTGCTACCCGAACGACAAGATCAGTACTGATTCTCTATGCCTCGGAATATGTCATCGTCCTTTCGTCCCATTATCAAGATCAAACACGAGACATGGAATATGTCAATCTCGTATATGTTTAATCTATGTTTCTTGATCCCCGAGTTAACTGTATAAAACGGATACCCGTGATATCACCATTTCACCTAATCCGAGCATGGCCATGCATTTAACAGTTAAACTCTATCAAGAAACCATCCGATAATATACCCGTTATATGGGTCGGACGAATCCACTCTTGATCAATCAAAACCCACTACATAATCATCATATACCCAATGATTACCCTTATGTCCACCCAGTTACGGGTGACTAGGAATAATATCAAAGTACATGACTCATATGTTGGATACCTTGACGATCTCAGGTCGAAGGACAATACATCTATAAGAACCACTAATGACATACATATAACGTTCCATGTAGGGTTCTTATGTGGGTCGGTTCAGTCTACAAGTTCTCTAACTTGTACCCGTATGTAGAATTCATATCACATATAAATTCTCAACATACGCTAGTCTTAATTTATTATTACAACCCATCCATAATAATAATCGACTAGGGACATTTAAGAATATGAAATATTCTAGGGTTATAAGTATGTGTAAGCGTTTATCTCATAAACGATACTTGTTGGGATAACCTTAATGTGTATACATGACTACAAATAATCACCCATGATTGGCTTTTGGGCATATTACACTAACAGTTTGGCCCAGATTTTTGGCCATTACCTTGATCATTAAGTTGGTCCATGCCCCTAGGCTACCCAGAACACTATAAATAGGACCCTCCTCTCACATTTCAAAGGACACATATTCTATTACACAAACACTCTTCGTAGAGCTTTGAAAAGCTTGGAGAAACTCTATCTCTCCAAGCTTAAGAAATAGTTCCATAGGCAAAACACTGGCAGAATTTTGTGGGCAGCATCATCCATTGAAGGCAGCAAAGGGGAAAATCAAGAAGAACTCCAAGAATGAGTTAAGGAGTGGGAGGAAATTGTGTGGGAGGCACAACCCAAACCAAGGAGCTAGAAGAGGGCTACAAAAGGTAATCCTAATCCCTTTTTGTCAGACCAATTATTGTTGAGATGTTGATGTTGATGATGATGTGATTGTTGTGATGCCATGTCAAGAACTACGTGGGCTTTGAACCCAGTCGTCGGGGTACGTAGGTGGTTGCTAGTGGTGGAAACTCAAGCCCAATTTTCTTCTTCTCCCCTTTCTTTTTAATTTCAGTTATTATGCGTTTTGTTGTTCACACTTGCACACTTGCACAAGGCATATAAATTCTTCTAATTGCACAAAGTTTCACCCCAACATGGATGGATGCCTAACACCTTCCCATCCATGACGAATCCCCGGGTCCAGCATCTTTGGTTCGTTATCCAGTTGCCTAAATGGAGTCACATGAAGGGTTTTTCCCAAGTTTTTGTCCCTTAATAAAATTTGGGTGGCGACTCCAAAGATGTTGGATGATGGTTATGAAGAATGTGTAAAGGGAAGGTGAATAGGCCCAAGTGATTTTGGGTCGGGTATTCACAACATCAAGTGATGATTTTACGTTGTTGTCCAATTTGTTGATCCTTTACCTTCAACCAAGTCTACTTTCCTAAAGGATCTATGTTCTACATGTAAGTGATGCATGAGCATGTCTACAATGTGTTTATCTTTTCAATGCATGAGGGTGCACCTAGCTTCTACGTGTTTGTTTTTGGAGGCAAGTGCTTATGACATACTTTCCCCTTTCACTCTCTCTTCCTCACTCCTCTTCGTTTCCCCTCTTTTTCTCTTCATGTTTTCCTCTTGTCCTCTTCCCTGTTCTCCTTCTCATTCTCTCACTCTTCCTCCTCTCTTCTGATTTTCCCTTTTCTCGTTCTCCCTCTTCTATTTTGATATCCCTTTTCTCTTTCTCTTGTTCTCCCTCTTCTCTTTTCTTCTCTTTTTATCCCATGTTATCCCTCTTCCCCTTTCTTCTCTTTCTCCTCCTCTTTCTCTCTTATTTTCCTTTCTTTTTGTCTTCCCCCTTGGATGCAAGTGCCATCTACTTCTACATGTATATTTGGATGTATGTACTTTCTATCTTAGACGTAGTGCATTTGAATGTAAGTGCCCCTAGTAAGATGCATGAGCATTGAAAATCATTCGAGTCAAGGTGAAAGTTAAGCAACTTGAAAAAAAAACGAGTTATCCCATCAAAACCCCCAAAGCTACAAAGAAAGAGATTCCTAATGACCATCATCCCATTCACCTCAAATTTTAACCGGGACCCCAAGTATGGGCATTCCTTGTTGAAAGGTTCGATAGACAAAGAGTCATCTCGAAAAGCAAAATCAATGGATGAATAGATGCCCTATTGAAGAATAGACGGGGCGACATGCCCAGATGATCGTGTATGGCTACCCAAGTAGTTTTGTCTCTAATGAGAAGAATTATCTTCAAGGCGATGTCTTCTACTATGCAGATGCCCTTTGTCATTGGCTACTATCCCCACTTCTCTTTTAGCCTTAACTTTTGCCTAGGCCGCCCATGTGGGTTTTCAACCTAGCAGGCTTGTCTTAACTTTTGCCTAGGCCGCCCTTTTGGGTTTTCAACCTAGCGGACTTTTCCTATGTTTTTTCTCTTTTCTTTTTCTTTTTCTCTCTCTCTCTTTTTCTTTTGTGGGAGTAGCAACCATAGACACAGAGTATTGAGACTATGAAGTTTGGGAAAGATTAAGACCAATCGGGCTAGGTATACTCGGACGATTGATGGAGAGGTAGACTATCAATCTCAATGAGGGAGACCAGGAATCGTATGTCTAAGAGACCATTAGATAAGTATGACCATTGATGATTGTATTCATAGTGACTCTTCTTGAGGGTGACAGACTTCAGTGATAATTATGATTTCATGAAATACAAGTTGAAAAGAGAGGCCTTAAGAATACAAAGGTGACCCGAATACAATCAATAATGTGACATGCCAATCTATCAATGACCCCAATCTTTCTATTGAATCAATCTGGGAACCAAATAGACCGAGCCCGTTGCCAGATTGCCTACGTATCTGTAGATGTGGTGTCAGGTTTGAGATGATGCTGGTTTGTGGAAGGTTGAAAATGGTGGGTGCTTGGTAGAATGGTCTTTAGAAAGGGAACACTTGTCTTCTTCACTACGATTTCTTCTTCCCAATTTCATAAAATGGATGATGAATCATTCAAGCACTAAGGGTCACCCCCTTTTCCTCGTTTTTCCTCTTTTTTCTCTTTCTTCTCTCTTTTTTTCTTTTTCTTTTTTTTGAGGAGGGTGACATCTTCCTTAAGCAGGTGCAATTAGACATAACTCTCTTGGAAGCCAGATTCATTTTTGGGAAGCAATTTTTCTAGACAAGTATTCACAGTGGATGTGATGGGTTGAAAACATGGAGGCTATATTAGGTAAGGTCGGATTTCATCTACATAATCAAGTCTTCGTAGTTCGTTTTATGATCCCCTAGATTGATCCAATGGAATATCATAAAGTCAAGCCCCATGTACACAGAAGATAAGGAAATTACAGCTTTATTCCTTATGTGAAAAATCAAGGTACAAATGATGACATTGTTGATTGTTGGACATAGAATTTAACCCTTGCCCCTTTTAACTCGCCTCAATCTCTAGACTCTAAAGAGAAACTACCCTGCTTCTCCCAATTCTTGATGGTCATTCTGTCCAAATTCAGTAATTTAATCTATGGTCTCAGGTTGCCTCTCACTTGCCTTTCTTGCTCACCCCTTAAAATGCATCATCTCCATTGTCTTCTTCACCAGTATCCCTTGACCCTTCCCATTGTCTTCTCATCGTGTCTCAGTCATCATTCTCACCGCCATCTTCATTGTTTCCCAACTGTTAAGGCTCGCATCTTGTTCACTTGAGAAGGCCCAATGGTGATGTCTCTACTCGATACCCCATCTTTGCTCATTAGCTCAACTTGTTAGTTCGGTCCCCCATTGTATGGTTCTTCTCTCAACTCCTTGTCTTGGCCCATCAACTCGGTTCAAAAAAAAAAACACAGGTTTAATTCTTCGTCTTCGAATAAGGTCCAATCGGGTCACTTCATCTCACCTCTCCTACTGTAAATACTGGGGCTTACATCTCCTCTCACAAGAAGGCCCAACCAGGTCAACCCACCTCACCTCTTTTGCCATAATATTGGGGCTTACATCTCCTCTCACGAGACGGCCCAAAGTCATCTCGGTGTCTTGCATTGATGCTTCGTCACTACCTCTGCCTTCTTCCCACCTTTCGCCTCAAGATACCTCCATGACTTCCAATGTCTTCACCATCTGTCTACTGAGACTCATCGCCATGTGATATATCCATCATCCCTAATATCTTCACCACCCCCTTCCAATCAAGGCACTACTCACCCATGGTGTCTTAAGGGTTCAATTCTAATGATAGAGTTCATGGTCATCAGGGATCCTAAACTCAAGTTTTGTTTTCTTCCAAGACATTTCAATACGGTGAGAAAGTTTGATGGGATACAATAGCAAAATATTTTTAATATTCTTCCAGAATATATATATCTCATGAAGACTCGGGTTCAAAGAGGAAGAAGATGAAGAACATGATGAGAAGGAACATGAGGATGAAGAAGAGAAACATGCAGATGAAGAGGATGCAGATAACAAAAAAGAGGAATCCGAAGAAGAACACGAAGAAGAAGAAGAAGTAGAAGTGTGAGAACCCGACCCAAAATTAATTTAGTCTCCTCACCTATTCCTTTCACCTTCTTCCTCGGGTCAATCCCATGTCATTGGAGTCGCCACTCAAATTTTATTAAGGACAAAACTTGGGAAAAACCTTTAAATGACTCCTTTTAGGCAACCGGTTATGGCGAACCAAAGACATGGGATCGGGGGTTCGTCATGGATGGGAAGGTGTTAGGCACCCATCCATGTTGGGTCAAAACCTTGTGCAATTGAAGAGTGCAAGTGTGGAAAATAAAAGACAAGGGGAGGAGAAAAAGTTTTGGCTTGCATCCCGTTGTAAAATCGAGACTACCTACATACCCGAGTGACGGGGGTCAAAGCCACGTAGTTCTAAATATGGCATTATATCGCCACTTACATCATCAAAAGCATCCTCATATACCTGGCTAAAATCAACCAAAAAGGTTTAGTGTTACCTCGTGTAGCCCTCCTCTAGCTCCTTGTGTTGGGTTGTGTTCTCCACCCACCTTCTTGCCACTTCTTAGCTCAATGGTTGATCCCCTTCTTGATTCTTCCTTGTATGTGAATAATAATGTGTGTGTGTAGAATCTTGTGCCCTTTGAAATGTGAGTAAGGGGTCCTATTTATAGTGTTCTGGGAAGCCTAGGGACGTGGACCTGCTTAATGGTGAAGATTATTACGAAAATCTGGTCCAAAACTGTAACGTCCCGGTTTGTCGACTGTCACTACAGACCAACACGAGACCTTTCCAACATGCTTTGTCCTCACTCGCACGTTTCCGGGGAAAACTTCCCAGGAGGTCACCCATCCTAGAATTTCTCCAAGTCAAGCACGTTTAACTTTAGAGTTCTTCTAGAATGAGCGCCGAAAAGGTAGGTGCACCTTGTTGATATAGTTAGTACCCATCAAACCGTGTAAGCTGTTCTCGATTGTGCAGTCCCATACCTGTACAACCTCGAAATCACTTCATTTGAGCTATTCTTAATTATACAGTCCCATATCCGTATAATTATGAAATCGCCCCAACTGTGCAGCCCCATCCCTACACAGTCTCAGGATCTCTCCTATTCCGGTGTGGATTCGGTTCATTCCTGTGTCCCTCCTTCTAGAAGCCTGCCAGAAGCCGCTCCTTGTCCATGCTCATCCCGGCACCGGCGTACACTTCCCGCCCTCATAGACTCCGGGTGTCACAGGCCCACCAACTTCCTCTAGGTTCGTCCCCGAACCCTGCACCGTACAAGGGGAGTTCTGGAGCTCCGCTACCAACTGTAACGTCCCGGTTTGTCGACTGTCACTACAGACCAACACGGGACCTTTCCAACATGCTTTGTCCTCACTCGCACGTTTCCGGGGAAAACTTCCCAGGAGGTCACCCATCCTTGAATTTCTCCAAGTCAAGCACGTTTAACTTTAGAGTTCTTCTAGAATGAGCGCCGAAAAGGTAGGTGCACCTTGTTGATATAGTTAGTACCCATCAAACCGTTTAAGTTGTTCTCGATTGTGCAGTCCCATACCTGTACAACCTCGAAATCACTTCATTTGAGCTATTCTTAATTATACAGTCCCATACCCGTATAATTATGAAATCGCCCCAACTGTGCTACCCCATCCCTACACAGTCTCAGGATCTCTCCTATTCCGGTGTGGATTCGGTTCATTCCTGTGCCCCTCCTTCTAGAAGCCGCTCCTTGTCCATGCTCATCCCGGCACCGGCGTACACTTTCCGCCCTCATAGACTCCGGGTGTCACAGGCCCACCAGCTTCCGCTAGGTTCGTCCCCGAACCCTGCACCGTACTAGGGGAGTTGTGGAGCTCCGCTACCAACTGTAACGTCCCGGTTTGTCGACTGTCACTACAGACCAACACGGGACCTTTCCAACATGCTTTGTCCTCACTCGCACGTTTCCGGGGAAAACTTCCCAGGAGGTCACCCATCCTAGAATTTCTCCAAGTCAAGCACGTTTAACTTTAGAGTTCTTCTAGAATGAGCGCCGAAAAGGTAGGTGTTCCCATACCCGTATAATTATGAAATCGCCCCAACTGTGCAGCCCCATCCCTACACAGTCTCAGGATCTCTCCTATTCCGGTGTGGATTCGGTTCATTCCTGTGCCCCTCCTTCTAGAAGCCTGCCAGAAGCCGCTCCTTGTCCATGCTCATCCCGGCACCGGCGTACACTTCCCGCCCTCATAGACTCCGGGTGTCACAAAAACCGCATAAGATCGAATTAGAAACAAAAATCGGGAAAATTGAAGATTCTGGGCACTGATGACCGCCATGGCCGGCGGTCGTCTTCTGGAGGACTACCAGTGCTGGCTGCCATGTGTGGAAGTCCGCCAGCACCTGGAGGTCGTCGCGAGAGGACCGTCGGTCCGTGTACCCGTTCTTTCCTTTTTCGAACCCCAATCCCCTTAATTCAGCTCTGATTTGAACCTACCACGTAATCAACCCAAAATCACTCCATTGTTTGATTATTACTCCCCTAAATCATTCCATAACTTATTGATTACACATTAACACTCATTTTAAGCAAAATCATACCAAAAACACATTTACAAATTAGAGGGTGATTTGATCCTGATTTTCCACGAATATCAGAACCAAATTTAGTCTGCAAGTAAAGTGTTTATGGGCTAATTAAACTCTGGAGAATCCATTAACTTGGGCCCTTAAACCTATCCTTAACCCAAAAATAAATCATCTCAATATAATCGGGTTAAACATAAATAAAATGCCCACGTAATGTAATAAAATATATTTTAGTTCAATAAATCATAGTATATATTTTATCCTAAGAATAAATCATCTCATTAATCCTAGAGTTCAAATACATGTAGGTTTAAATTGCTAAAATACATTAATTCTACTAAATTAAACTCTTACTATGCCTTATCTTAAGAACAAATCATCTTATTAATCCTAAGCTCAAACATGTTCAAAATCCAATTTTAGTAGAGAATTCGTGGGTGAAATTTGGGTTTTCACAAGAAGAGATTCTTGAGCCCCCTAAGAAAAAGGCCAAGTCAAGTGCAAAGGTCAAATCCGATGAGCTAGTCAAGAAAGAGGATGGGTCAAAGCAATTCACAACACTCACCAAAGATTAGAATTTGGTCTTGAAAGATTTTGGAGGTCTTGGAATCAGTCCTATCCTGAAGCATTTCAAGCTTGACTATTTGGCCACTTTACAGATCCAAACGGATAAAGGGATTGCGGGTGAGTTTTATAAAAACCTGCATATGAAGATGGACAAAAAGAAAGAGGTCAAGTATTTGGTGAGCGCTGTGTTGGGCAAAAAGATCAAGGAGACTGAAGAGATTATCCGGGATGTGCTGAAGCCCAAGAAAGGCACGATCAAGCACTATGACACCAAGTCTAGTGTTAAAGTGAACATCAAAGGAGCACCCTCATACACTCAACAAACAAGGTTGGTGTATGGTTCCAATCAGAAAGGTACATATCAGCAAACTACCCCTCTTGCTAGAGCTGTATTATACATGCTTACCCGAGTGATCTTGCCACGACCTTGGCATTTCAATGTGATCTCCAATCATATGATCTATGGCTGGTTGCCTGTCTTATGGAGAAGAGTCTAGTTTGTTGGGAATATCAAGTTCTCCATCACATGACTCTTTATAAATCTAGAAGCCATGGACGTTTGGTTACAATGATTGCAAAGCGGTTTGGTGTGAAGTCATTAAAGAAAGCCAAACTTCAGCCGGTTGGACTCCTTGACTGCAAAATCTTGTCCAATATGAGCATCAAGATTGGCACGAATGGGAAGTATGAAGTGATCTGTCCTGGGGCAAGTGCTAAAGAAGCAATGTTGGATGATCTGAGAACTCGTCTAAGCCTTTTGGAGACTGATATGGAGGCTATCCGTGATGAGATTCTTGATCTTAAGGATGAGATGATGGCACAGTTTCAACTGGTTCTTTCCCCATTCCCTCAAGTATCCTCTGATGATGACTGAAGCCTTTCTCGATCTGATGCTTTTAGAATTCATGCATTGCATTCATCTTGGTTCTACTACTTGGCTCTGCTTATTGGTTCTGTTTATCTGGTTCCTATTTTGGTTGTTCTCGAATATTTCTCTATCTTTTGGGTTATTATGTTTGTCTATTTGAATATTGCCCTTTTGGAATGATTATAATCTGCATGATCTTTGCTATGTTCCTATGTTCTATACTCCTTTTCTGTTGATGCCAAAAGGGGGAGAAATCTGTTGTGTTGATTGACATATGCAGGAACATTGGTTATGGTTTATGCGAGAAACCAAAACATCGGAGAACAATGTACTTGTGATGTACATATGTGTTTGATTGCAGGCACTATTGAGAGCATTAGTTGATGCTACTAATGAGATATGGTTGATATTAAAACCATATGTTTATTCTGATTCAATCTTATGCAGGAAGTATGGGCATATAAATTCGGTTTTTACCAAAACCATACTTGAGCGTATGATTTGGTTTCTGCCACAAACCAAAATTTATAATAATGAATGCTGCGCTACTTCATATTTGTTATTATGCATTCAACTAATCTTTCGTGCAGAAAGTGGAAACTAAAGGGGGAGATATATGATTGGTTGATGTATGCCAATATCAAATTCACAAGGAAAACTTCATATGTTTTTCAAATCTTACCCTTGTTGAATTACAAAAATATTTTCAGAAAGGGGAGCAACAAAACAGCGGGAGTTTCTAAAATTGTGAGAATATTTTTTAAACCCTTGTTATGAGTAAAATCAACACAAATTTGTCATCATAAAAAAAGGGGAGATTGTTGACCAAAAATTACGGTTAATCACCACTTAATGCTAAATTGTGATTAACCATGTTGATTATCTAGTTTTGATGACTAACCTGCATGTGTTGATTTTCGCTTATAGGAAAAATTATGGTTTCTGCGAATACCATATCTTGGACACACGACATATGGTTTTTATCGATACCATTTCTGCGAAGCTGTCACTATCAACTTTTTAAACAAATTGCGTGTGGTCCTGCAAGCATTTAAATCCCACTTCCAGCCGTTTGAATTGATGAACAAGTAAGAGGGAAGACTTTATGGAAGTGCAGAAGATGTTCCCACCTAACTCCTACTCAACTCCAGAAGGTGGTCCAAACTTTCTAGATTTGGTAATTCTTTGCAACCAAGGAGTTGACATGCATAACAACACCAAACTGAAGCTTTAGTGAACTGAAGTCAACTAGAGTACAAGGAGTTGTTGCAAGAGCTTATCCCCCACACTCAGATTCTATAAAGAGGGCTATTTACACCTTCGGAAGTTCATCCCAACAATTGTCTAAAATCTGAGTATATACTTGAGCTAAAAGATTTGGTTTCTGATCTGTTTTTTCTGCTTACTATGTGAAACACATTCTAAGGGGTAATTTGTAAGCAAGGTTTGGTTTAGGTTTGCTGGATACTCAAGTCTAGGATTAGAATTGAGGATAAGTTAGAGCTTAGCCTGTGAAAAGCTTGTAAAGTTAGAGTTTAGCCTATGAAAACTTGTAAAGGTTTGAGCTTAGCCTATAAAAAGTTGTGATTGTAAAGGTTAAGGTTGATCCCGCAAAAACCTGAGTATAGTGAGTGTTCGAAATCTTAAAGGAAGAAGCCTTTAGGTAGTGGGATACCTGGTGAGGGGGAACCACTCTAAATCACCTGTGTCAATTTCTCTCTACTTACCTTACTCATTTCATAAGTCAAGCACTTGCATTACATCATAGAGATTTGGTATCGCAAAAACCAAATCTCTCTGTCCGAAAAAGTTTAAAGCCTAATTCACCCCTCCCCTCTTAGGCACTTTTTGTCCTATAGGGGAACCACTCTAAATCGTTTGTGTTCACTTTCCCTTTCTCACCTTACTTGCATTCGTGCTTCAAAACACTCAACAAGGGTTACCCGGTTTTGGTTTCATTAAAACCAGTTCTTGTCTGTCCGAAAAAGTTAAAAGCCCAATTCACCCCTCCCCTCTTAGGTACATTGGGCCTGCAAACTAAACCATAAATAATATGAAAAGGGATTAAGTATATGATTGGCTCCCTACTATATTGAATTGATATGAATGGTCCCTCTACACTAATTATGATTGATTACGTCACCTTACTCTTCTTAGATAATAAATTTCGTCCCCACGCCTTGTTTAATCCAACTAAATTAAGTAAAGATTGTTGTCGATGACTTTTAAGTCTGCAAAAACAAAAAGAAGGATTTCTATGGATACATATGGCTATCCAATGTTTATCATTTCTTCTAATTATTATGACATATTAGTCCTGCGAAGGGGCACGCTTTCAAGTGACCAAAAATACAGATCAACCATGTATAGCTTCTTCCTTTTTTTCCATTTTGGGACAAAAATTGACCATAATTAACCCAAAAGCACTAGCAACTGCATTGCTTAAAACATTTTCAGATTTCTAATATAGCTAGAGTCGTAACAAGAAAAATATACGAATTTCTGAAGCGGCAGTGAGCAAGATTTACGAATTTTTTATGTTCTGGGAACAGTACTTTTTGAAAGATACAGATTCTGATCAGAAATTAAATAAGAACAAAAGCTACACACCTGATGATGATCTGCTAAGCACATATAATAAGATCCCCAGGAATCGCTAGAGAAAATGAAAGAGCACTAAGATATTGGCACGGCTCAATCAAAACCATATGTATCCACGTTTTCATGCATGTCATCTCCAACATCTTTTGTTTCTGCTAGAGATCTAGGCAGAACGTTAAAATATATTTGGTGATCTTGAGTGAACCGGGCCAACATCACAATGACACTTTCAACCACAAACAAATGAATCCCACAATTTCGTATTCATTTATAGCACAACCTAATGTCTGTATTTGTGGATAAGAAAGACAACAACATAGTGGGAGTTGTTGGAGTATATGAAAAACTGAAAAGAGAGAATGGTGAGGAGAACTGAGAATGTCATGGATGGAATTTATTGAGAGAAAATGGGAGAGGGAGAGAGAGAGAGAGAGAGAGCGCGAGATAGAGACTTTTGCAGGTAAGGCATTAAAAACCCTCGACTACCTAAACCCGCATCAAGGACCATAGCATTCAATGGCAACCCACGAGCCAACCCTCCCCATAATATTCCCTTCCTTAATTTCACTTATTTCTTAACTCTTACTTCTCTTTCTCACTGTAGAGTGAATGTGTTATAACAGAGAGGACCCTTCAGGCCAGGCCAGGCCCTCGCATTAATATAGTGGGAAAATGGCTCCATGATTCTGTTGGCTTCTCCTTCTTTTGACCCAAGAGCGAGCAAACAAACCAGAAGAACAGATGACTACTGCAAATTACTGCAAAGGGCTTTAAATGAGGGAATCGCCCCATAAGGCCATACCTCACTTTTATCTATCTCTCGCTTCTGCACTGCATCTTATATTAATTACTACTTGTGGAATCTCATCAGTTTCTGTCCGTTGGTTCCCACACTTTAAATTTCCTTGTGTTTGTCCAATAAAAATTCAATGACCCATCTTCAATTCAATCTTCGTTTGATTAATCTTAGCAGCATACATGGTATTTCCACTCCATCGAAGGCAGAAAGGAGCCCTTCTTTATTTTTTTTGAACCACACATGATCCAGTTTTCTAGGATAATTTCAGTTTTTTCTATCAGGGGTTAATTTTCACTGTGTAATTCATGGAAAGGAATGAGTTTCCCATTAAGCAAATCAGAAAAAGACTATGATGCTCTTTGCATATCCACTAGTATAATATTATGGGTCATTCAGCTCAATGAGTATGGTATTCACCACAATTATTTTTTATTTATTATATTCCATATAATATGAATTTGAAGAATTCCAATAATAATAAATACTTTCCTTAGTTAAAAATATTTTTATTTTTATTTTAATTAAAAATTTAAATTTATAATTTATTTAAAAATTGATACGAGTTGGGTAGATCTATTTATTTTAGGAGTCGACCCTATAATTACTAATAGGTCAACCCATTAAAATTATTGGTCGACCTATTAACTACTGAATAATTATTAATAGGTCAACCTATTAGCTAACAAATACAATTTTTTTTTTATTACGTAGAGGTCGACCTGTATTTACGGAGGCTTTAATTATTAACAGGTTAAGCTATTACTATTTCACAATATGTGATGTCCATTTATAAAAATTACTTACAAATATTTTCTAAATAAATTATATTTTGATAAATCAATTTATAATCCAAAGAAGCAAAATATAATTTCACAAATTCATAAGGTGGCATATATTAAGATGTAAAGGTATTTTGTGTAGGCCCAAATTTAGGCCAACAATTTGATGGTAATCAGTTTTTTTAAAAAAATTTCTTAAAATTGGAAATACAAGTTATTAATTCCCTCTTGAAATTGGATTACAAAATTATATTATAAATTTTTTGAAAACTATTAGTTACTTATCTTTATAATATACAATTCGTTATTATTTAAGCACTTCATCTCAATAAATTAAAGTAATATATTATTTTTGAAAAAAATAGAGTTAAAAATTCATAATGCAGTATACATTTTGATGAAAAAGTAGTTTTTAAACTTAGGATATTTGTTTTTATTTTCTAAATGGTTGTATAGTGTTAATCATAGTATACTAAAAACATATTATTAGTTGTAAGACATGCAACTTAAACAATTTAAATACTGGTATTAATTAAAACTACTGATGATTAACTTCTTACAAAGGAAAATATAACCCTTTTATAAAATTTAATATCACCTTAAAAAGTAATAGTTATTTATTCTTATATTATATAGATTTCATACAAATTATTTACTTACAAAAATATATATAATCTTACTAAAAGTATATAGATAAAAATTCATAATTAGGTATAAGAAAATATATTAACCCTTCATTCAAATAAATTTTATTTTCAATAAATAAGATATAATATTACCGAAAAATGGTATAGTTATAAATATAATAGTATAGCATATATCAAAGTAGAAAGGTATTTTATAGGTAATCAATATTTATTTTTCAAATGGCTACCTAATTGTAATGAAAATGCAATGCTTTCTTGTTCAAAATTTAATGAACAACATAATTTCAAAATATAGTTATTCATTCTAATACAAAGAAAAAGACAAAAGGTGCTCATATTCAATAATTTTATTAGAAAGTTATCACATACTTATAGTTACAATATATGAGTCTCGTTAAAAAAAAATTCTTTCTTCCAAAAACATAGAACACTCTATATGATACTAGAGGGAAAAAATATTATAATTTTAAAAACTTCAAAATATACCTTATTTATGTTAGAAAGTTATCTCACTAGTATCTAATATTTTTTTATTTTAATAAATTTCATCAAATATTATAATTAGTATATCTACAAAATATTTTAATTTATTTTTTAAAAAATAAGCATATTCATTGAAAATATTTATGCAAAAACTTCCTATTTGAAGACTCACCCATCATTCCCAGACACACAACTTGGGTCAAATCCGGATTAGCCGGGGCAAAGCTCCAACTAAAAAAAGTTATTTCCTTAGATGGATAACAAGTTTAGAATATTTAAAACTTACTAGCAATTTTTTTAAAAAAATATGAAATAATTCCAAAATTTTCATAAGATATCTTATGTTATGTTAGAAAATTATTTTGCTAACCTTTTGCGTAATTTTCTACCTATATTTAATGTAAATATAAATAAATTACTCAATAGGAGATCGGTAAATTTAATAATTTATCATCGGTATAATCAATTCCAACAAATTAACATCCTATATTAGAACAGGTTGACCTCTTCAATTAAATTGGTCGACCTCATAAAAAATTCAATAGCTAGATAGAGGTAGGCAACCTAAATTGCAATAGGTCGACCTTCAATTAATCAGGTTGACCCCTTGAGTTAACTAGGTAGACTTTTTACAACTAAACAAGTCTGCCTTATAATAATCCTATCAATAATATCATATAGATCCCTTCAAAGTTGAGCATAACAAAATGTAATAGGTCGACCCTTTCATTAACAGGTCAACCTTAACATGAACATTGATAGGTTAACCTATAAGTTAATAGGTAGACCTCTTATTAAATCTCTAAAATAAAGCATATACTTATCAAATTCGTAAGTCGACCTATAAAGTTATTAAGCCGACCTCTTATTAAGAAGAGTAAGAGCTACTAATAAAACGACTATCATAATATTTGGGATTTTACCATCTTGGATGAGTTCCTACCTAAAATATTTTTTGTATAATTAAAAAGAAAAATACAGAATATAAAAAATAAGGCTTCATTACTTTTTACCCCCTTGTACTTTCCGTCAAAATAGGGTCACCCCCTGTGAAGCGCCCCGACCCGTATTTATCGTACACAGTAAACATGAGCCGGAACTGTGACAATCCAACCCAATAAGACCAAGCATACAGTGTGAACAATAATAACTCTGGCCCAACGGCCCAAAATAGTAAAACATCATAAATACAAATCCGGCTCATTGGCCCAATAAATATAACAACAGTGCACAATGGAAGACTTTAAGACTCACTAACACTGTATGTGACACATGCAATCTATGGATCCAAGCCTGTCCAAGGGAAAACGCAGCAGTCTGTCTGGAATGCACCAAACCTGTACATGAAACAACTCATCCTACGGGATGAAAGCCCGCAGGTGAGGGGTGAGTCCGAAGTGCTCACGACAGTGGAAAGACGATCAATATGAACACTAAAAATTACTCAAGGTCGAAAACAAGCAAAAACCGACCCAAAGACTCAAATAAAATCCATTTTCCAATTTTTTCTTTACCGGGCCCCGTCACGGATAAGCTAGGGCCGTACCAGGTTATCAACCTGTTCCTGGTGCCAGATCAAAAAGAACCCAGGGATAGACATCCCAAATATAACAAACCGGGATAGACATCCCAAGCATAGACATGCTTATCACACGAACCCAGATCATGGCCACCACAAAACAGTCTCTAACCATCCGGTCGTACCTCTACTTACCACGTGACAATTATATTACCGTCATTAAAAACCAAACTCAGGGATCGACATCCCTAACCAAAATACCGAGGATCGACATCCTCATCACAATTCATTAATTATTCCATTATATTTATTCCAAAGGACACAGAAAGTCGACACGGGGATAAACATCCCAAAAATACCAAAATACCAAATACTGGGATAAACATCCCGACAACAATCAAGACCACGGGATAAACATCCCGAACCAACCACAGCAAACGCAATACTCAACAGTGCAACAATCCACAAAACAAATTACCGAGTAATATAGGCACATATTGAAGGAAATCCATCCTCACCTTGGCCGATTACTCAACTTCGGAAACTATGACCGGTCCGACGCCGGCTCCTCGGGAAACTGCCCGATATCCAAAAACCTATACAACAAAATCATACATACACATAAATGCACATATTCGGTATACTATGATGCCCAAAATGCGTAATAACTCATCCCGATTACATGTCTTTTATTTATTATCTTTTATCGAAAATAATTTACCGAACGTATTTCCGAATATAATTTCGGTACTATACTTTAATTAAAATTCTTTTCAAAATATTTTCATAAAATAACTATAATTTCTAAAATAATAATTACCATAATTTTTCCAGAAAATAACAACCTATTAATAATTCTCAGAAAATATTTATCTAGTATGTATCTTTTTCTAAATACATATACAATTTAATTTTCCAATACAAAATATGATTAACTTTAATTTTCCAAATACATATTTATATACATATACCATAATCATAATTTTCCAGACAAAATAGTACTCATATTAAATTTTCAGAAATTATTTCCAAGGCATATATATATTTTTTCCAAATAACAATAGTTTTCCAAAACATAAATTAATTATTTATCAAAGTAAATATATCTATATTTTAATAAAAATTTCAGAATCAAATCGTCCATAATTTTTTTCAAAATATCTATATAATTTTTTTTCAAAATTAAATATCAGATTATGTTTAAATAAATAAATATATATATAAATATATTTTTTTAAAAAAAATATCTGGACTGGGCCAAGTCCAAGCCCGGCCCAAGGCAGAGCCCAGAAGCCCAAGCCCAGGCGCGCACAGGACCGGCCCAAGCCCAGCAGCAAAACCCAACAACACAGCCCACATAACCCAAACTGATCGAGTTTGTAGGAATGTGTCGATGGAGTATGATAGTGAGAGTTTTCCTTCTGATCTTGCTGTTATGGATTTGGGAGAGTTTGATGTTATCTTAGGCATGGACTGGTTGTCCAGACACCAAGCAGTAGTTGATTGTCGGGCCAGGGAAGTATCCTTATCTTCTTTGTTGGGGCGTAGATTGGTGTTTGTTGGAGAACGAAGAGTTCTATCGGCGTGCTGTATCTCGGCCATCCAGGCTTTCAGGATGATCCAAGAGGGTTGTGATGCCTTTCTTGCTCATGTGGTCGTTTCTTCGGTACCAGTACCTGGTGTGGAGGATATTCCTATTGTTCGGGAGTTTCCCGATGTATTCCCTGATGATTTACCCGGGTTGCCTCCGGAGCGGGAGGTGGAGTATACAGTTGACTTGGTACCGAGAGTTGCACCTATTTCTATACCGCCCTACAGAATGGCTCCGGCAGAGCTTCAGGAGTTGAAGAAACAACTGGAAGAGTTGTTAGATAAGGGTTTCATTAGACCGAGCATCTCACCCTGGGGTGCCCCGGTCTTGTTTGTGAAGAAGAAGGATGGCAGTATGCGCATGTGTGTGGACTATAGACACTTGAACAAGGTCACTGTGAAGAACAAGTATCCTTTGCCTAGGATCGATGATTTGTTCGATCAGTTGCAGGGTGCATCTGTGTTCTCGAAGATTGACTTGCGATCTGGTTACCATCAGGTACGGATTGCAGAGCAAGACATACCGAAGACTGCATTCCGCACTCGGTATGGTCATTATGAGTTTGTGGTTGTTCCATTTGGACTGACTAATGCACCGGCAGTGTTCATGTGTATGATGCAACAGGTCTTCCATGAATTTCTGGACCGGTTCGTAGTAGTGTTCATTGACGATATCTTGGTCTACTCGAGAAGTAAGGTCGAACACGAGGGCCACTTGAGACAGGTTTTGCAGAGGTTGAGAGAAGAACAACTCTATGCTAAGCTCAGCAAGTGTGAGTTTTGGTTGGATGAGGTTGCGTTTCTTGGACATATTGTGTCCGGTGAGGGCATTAAGGTGAATCCGGCCAAGATTAAGGCAGTCATGGATTGGGAGCCACCGAAGAGTGTATCCGAGATACGGAGTTTTCTTGGACTTGCTGGTTACTACCGGAGGTTCATTGAGGGTTTTTCCTTAATAGCGAGTCCCATGACTAAGCTGTTGAGGAAAGACTGTGCTTTTGCTTGGGATGACAGTTGTCAGAAGAGTTTTGAGGAGTTGAAGAGTCGGTTGACTTCTGCACCGGTTTTGACTGTTTCGAGACATGGAGTGGAGTACACGGTGTTCAGTAATGCTTCTGGTCTGGGCTTGGGATGTGTTTTGATGCAGGAGGGTCGAGTGATTGCTTAAGCTTCCAGGCAGTTGAGAACTCACGAGAGGAACTATCCGACCCATGATCTGGAGTTAGCTGCTGTGATCTTTGCTCTAAAGATTTGGAGACACCATCTTTATGGTGAGAAGTGTCGGATTTTCACGGACCACAAGAGTTTGAAGTACATCATGACCCAAAGGGAGCTTAATATGAGGCAGAGATGTTGGATTGAGCTTCTGAAGGATTATGATTGTACTATTGAGTACCATCCAGGCAAGGCCAATGTTGTTACAGATGCATTGAGCCGGAAGAGAGTGGTTGCTGCAGATGAGGACTCTGTTTCATATGCTCTGCCTTCCTTGGTGGAGCTGAGGTCCTTGGATCCACAGTTAGAGGTGGATGTCACTGGGGCGTTGCTTGCTAGTTTGAGCATCCGGCCAACCTTGCGGGATAAGATCATGGAGTTGCAGTATGGAGATCCTCATTTAGCAGAGTTGCAGAATAAGGCTCTCGGTGGAGAGAGTTCTAGTTTCTATGTCCGGGAGGATGGTGCTTTGATGACCGGTGATCGGTTGTGTGTTCCGGATGTGGATGATTTGAGGAGATGGATCATGGATGAAGCGCATAATGCGCCGTATGCTATGCATCCGGGTAGCACCAAAATGTACCAGAACTTAAAGAGTCATTATTGGTGGCCCGGAATGAAGAAGGATGTTGCGGAGTTTGTGGCTCGTTGTATGACTTGTCAGCAGGTGAAAGCCGAGCATCAGGCTCCTGCCGGCAAGTTGAGATCTTTGACTATTCCGCAGTGGAAGTGGGAGCATATCACTATGGACTTTATGATCGGGTTACCGAGGACCCGGGGTCGACATGATGCCATCTGGGTCATTGTTGACAGGTTGACCAAGTCAGCTCATTTCCTGCCGATTCAGCAGACGGATACAATGGATAAGCTGGCGAGGTTGTATGTTTCGGTTATTGTTCGTCTACATGGAGTTCCACTATCCATTGTGTCGGATAGGGATCCGAGGTTTACATCCCACTTTTGGAAGAGTTTGCAGTCAGCTTTGGGTACTAAGCTGAATTTCAGTACGGCATTCCATCCGCAGACCGATGGGCAGTCTGAGAGGAATATACAGACGCTGGAGGATATGCTTAGAGCGTGTGTGCTCAATTTTAGTGGTTCTTGGGATGAGACATTACCGTTGGTTGAGTTTGCCTATAACAACGGGTATCACTCCAGTATCGGTATGGCGCCTTATGAGGCATTGTATGGGCGGAAGTGTCGTAGTCCGATCTGTTGGGATGAGGAAGGCTTGAGACAGGTGATTGGTCCGGACCAAGTCCAGGAGACTGTTGATCAGGTCGAGGTGGTTAAGCAGTGCATGAGAGCTGCTCAGGATCGGCAAAGGAGTTTTGCCGATAAGCATCGTCGGGAGATGGAGTACAATGTAGGTGACAGAGTTTTCCTCTGTGTTGCTCCCTGGAGAGGTGCTATTCGGTTTGGGAGGAAGGGCAAGTTGAGCCCTCGTTATATTGGTCCTTATGAGATCTTTGAGCGGATTGGTCCGCTGGCCTACAGGTTGGCTTTACCGGAGGAGCTGTCGCGCATACATGATGTATTCCATGTCTCGATGCTGAGGCGTTATCGGTCTGATCCTAGTCATGTTGTATCCCCGACAGAGGTGGAGGTTTCTGAGGATTTGACTTATGTTGAGGAGTCGGTTGAGATTCTTGCTCGGGAGGAGCGCCAGTTGAGGAATCGAGTTATTCCGATGGTTCGGGTTAGATGGAGTCGTCATTCTCCGAATGAGGCTACTTGGGAGGTTAAGTCCCATATGCAGGAGCAGTATCCCCATTTGTTTTGATGTTTCTTATCTTGTAATTTCGAGGACGAAATTTCCTTAAGTGGGGTAGAACTGTAACGCCCCGAAATTTCATAATTTGATTTTTCGGAATTTTCGAAATTTTTGTTCCAATTTTACCCTTGGGGTATTTTCGAGTTTTAGTCGAGGAAATAAATTACTATGCCTTGGGAATGTCAATTTTAAGTTGGTGTCGTTCATGGTTCGGGTTCCGTTGGAAACGGATCCGAGAACGGGGTAAAACGCGAAGATTAACGAGGGTACTATGAAACTACGTCGTTTTGGAGTTTTGGAAAAAAAAAAAAAAGAAGGCTGTTGGTGGTCAACGGGGCGGGTTGACCGCGCCAAGCTAAACGACACGACATCGTTTTGGGCTTGGTGGGTCAAAACCTTAGCCGGCCTCCTTTCCTTTCCCTTTTTCTTTTTCTTCTTTTCTCTTCTCTTCTTCTTTTCTTCTCTTCTCTCCCGCCGCCGACTCCCCTTCTCTTCTTCCTCCTTCGTTCTTCTCTTCCCTCCTCCCTCTCGTTTTTCCTCTCTTCTTCTTCCCTCTTCTCTTCTTTCCCTCTCTTCCTCTCTCCCTCTTTCGTCTTCGTCTACACACCAACCTCTAAGCCCCCACACCGTCGATTTCTTTCTCCCTTCTTCATGAGCCGCCGCCGCCGCCGTCGACTGACCAGAGACGGAACGAGAGGATTCCGTGAGGCCTCTCTCTCGCGACCGGCTGCGTCGCCGACGAGGTAAGCTCCGGTCTCCTCATCCCTCTCGACTCTATGCTTCGTTTGTTTTTTTATGCTTATGTGGTTGGACTGATTGTTGAGTTGGATGTTGTGGTGTTGATGGATGGTTGCCGTGGATTGTTATTTGTGTGTTGATGGTTTGTGTTGTTGTTGTTGGGATTGATGGTGTGTGGGTTGTGCTGTGCGTGTTGGTTGCTGCCAGTGGTGCTTCTTTGTGGTGGTGTTTGTATTGTTGGGTGCGTGTCGGGGTTCGGTTCGACGGTGTTGTGGTGGTGGCTAATAGGGGTGGTTCTGGTGGTGTTTCTCCGGCAGTGGGATAGTGGGTCGTGTTCGGTGTCGCTGGGTTGCTGTGTGTGTGTGTGTTTTGTCGACAGTGAGGATCTGTTTTTCCGGTGAGTGTGCCTGCAGTTTCCTTTCTTCTTCAATTCGTTTTTGCTGTCGGATTTGCGTATTATGTTTGCTGCGAAATTGTATGTGATGGTTGTTTGGGATTGTGGCAGATTCGTTGGGGGTAGTTATTGGGCTTCTTGTTGATTTCCGGCGAGGTCACCGGAATCCGGCGAAGGCTCGGGAATTTTCCGGCGAGGCTCGGGAATATTCCGGCGAAGGCTCGGGTCGTTATTTCGGCATTCCACGGTATATATGGTGTATTTTAAATCTATATCCGGCATGTACTTATAAATCGGAATTGGGTTATGTAATTAATTGTGTTTAGTGGAAACCGAGAGTGAGAGTAGTATGAGGCCGGTAATTTACCGACACGGGTAGAACCTTAGGCCGGGAATCGTTGGGATCGGATTAACCTTGGACTTAAGTAACGGGCTTTAAGCCCAATCCTATGCTTGGCTTAATAAGGACTTAAGGAAGTGGGCTTTAGGCCCGGAAATTGGATTTGGGCTTAGATTGGGCTTTAGGCCGGAAACCCGTAAAGGACATAATGTGTGGGCCACAGGCCCGGGAACTACTCTTGGACTTAGTTGGGCTTAAGCCCGGTGAACCTTAGGTCCCGATACTCGGAGTTTTGGTGAGAGAACATTATGTCGGGTTTAGACCTGGGAATTTCATAAATGGTTAACTAGGGACGGGTATAACTCAGTTGAGCAATATAGTTACATGCATGCACGTCTTTACTGTTATTGTTTGTAATTTGTTGTGTGTGCCGGTATTCAGGCACGGGTAACGCCTCGGGAGCTGGAGGATCTGTTTTGGGAAAAGCTCCACAGGACAATCGTCGTTGAGGTGACTTTATACGTCTTTTTATGTCTGTATGCATGAGCTTGTTGGATTGGTTTGTTTAAGTTGCATGCTTGTTTGCTAACATGCTGTGATCCGTATTGTGTGCCTAAGTGTACTGTTTTGCTTATGAGCTGGATATTTGGATTGTTATGGTTTATAACATGTGGTGTGATTCTGGGTGTTTTGTGTGATGTGTTGTGGGTCGGAGACCCGGTTTTCTGATGAAGATGTTTTATCACACAACCCTGATAGATCACAACTAATGGCACACATAAACTCATAATCTGGGAATAAAGATAATGTACAGTAGAAGTTAGGCTACTGTGTGCTGATGACCGGTTGTTTCGAGCGGGAAGTGATACCCCTCGGGTTTGCATGCGAGTTAGCATGTGGTATGCGGATTTGCATATGGGTCTGTGATGATCGGTTTCTACCTCCCTCCTTCTACCTCCCCTTTTCTACCTCCCTCTTTCTCTCTCTCTCTCTCTCTCTCTCTCTCTCTCTCTATGGATTTGTTTGGGCTTCGTGTCTGGTTTTATTTGGGCTTATGCCTGGTTGTCTCATGAGACGGGACCGAGCTCGACGCACACAGTAGGGGCCCTGAATAATGAATTATAATAAGAAAAAGGTTAACACACAACAGATGGAGAATAATGAACTGTTTGCTGAATTGTGTTGGCATGTTAGTACTGGTTGTTGTATGTTTGCATGCTTGTCTTATTGCTCTTCTTTCCTTTCGGACTTGATCTGCACACTTACATAATTAGATATATATTGCTCACTGAGTAGGCGACTCACATAATCGCCAACGTTGTTTTTCAGACTTTAGTTAGCGTGCAGTCACTTTCCATCCTTCCAGAGTACGGACGTGGTTATCTCAGCAGGTAGCTGTGCTTCTTCTCCCGGTTGGATCCATAGAGCTGACTTGCATCCCATTTTGACTTTTGTCTTATTTTGTCTTTGTCTTCCGCTGCACTGTTTTCTATTGAGATGTCATTTTGATTATTGTCTATTTTATTGGCGGGATGCCGGGATTTGGTTTTGGATGATGTTTCGGCAGGATGCCGGGTGGCCTTGTGGCTTGTTTAGCCGGATTTTTTTGTTCTCTATGACATCTCATTTTATTAAGAATTTTGGATAATGATTTTGATATTGGATTTTGTGTCCCAGGTTTTAGGGGTATTTTGGTAATTTCCTTGTGTTAGTATTTTATTATTAAATTGGGACACGGGTATTTCACGCGACCCGGCAAACACACGGGTCAACGGATCCGGATGCTCACCTCGGGTTGACGGCTGAAACGGCGGTGGAAGGCGCGAGGAAGGACGTGAGCTCCACCACGACGTCTGGGCGGCACGAGCAGCTCAGGGGCGGCGAGAGACTGGCGCTGCATCGCCGGAAGGAAACGGGAGACGCCGGGTAGTTGGATCCGCCGGATCTGCGTCGGGTCTAGGCTCCCTGGCGGCGCGTCGGGTCTAGGCTTCCTGGCGTATGGCGACGGAAACGACGGCTTCAGGACGGCGACAGGGCGACAAACTCTGTGGCGACGGTGGTGCGTCGAGATCAGCCTCCGAACGCTTCGAGATGCACAGTGATGGAGGCGGCGAAGGTGACAACTGTTCACGCCTCTTTTTTTTCTATTTCTTCAATTTCTTTTCTTTTCTTCTATTTCCTTCTTTTTTTCTCTTCCTTTTCTGTATTTCTTCTCTTTTTTTCTATTTCCGATTTTCCCTTTTTTTTCATTTTCTGATTTAATTTTTTTTCCTCTCTCTCAGTATTTTTTTTTCTGTTTTCTGTTTTCTTTTTTTTCCTTATTTCTATTTTTCTATTTCTCTCTTTTCTTTTTTTTTCTTTTTTTTCTCTTCTCCTCTCTTTTTCTTTTTCCTCTCCTTTTCTCTCTTTTCTCTTTTTTTTTTTCCTCCTCCCCTCTTCCACCGGCTGCCTCTTCCTTAAATAGCTAAAAATTTACTATTATCCATGTGATTAATAATAATGCAGTTTGTCTGCATTACGGACGAATCCGATCCGGACCAGAAAATAACAGATACCTCCTTAGTTATTTTCCGGTGTGTTTTTCCGGGAAATTTCGAAACCTGAAAAATATCAACTTAGTTCCGGAAAATCCACGGGAAAAAACACGAGCGCGGGAAAACCCTCAGTTTCGAAAAACGACACCCGATTTACCTTGAATTAATTACCCAAGATTAATTCAACAGTAAATCACGGTAAGACAATTTCTACAGTCCCGGTAAAAATCCAAAATTTTTACCCGGGCTGTTACAGTCTACCCACCTTAAAAAAGAATTTCGTCTCCGAAATTCCGTCTTATCTGTGGGTCCTACCACGATAAGATTCTGGCACACTCTGCCAGGTATCCAACCTCAACATGAGGTACCGCTTATACCCTTAAGCGACGTCTCATCCGCTTATAAATACCAAATCTCATGACTGGCAACTCACACATAGTCATGGACTCTCCACTGAGATCAAGAACAACCTCCGACTCTGAGAACAACAGCTACATCGGCGGCACAGCTTTCCCAACAAGCTCCGATGATGAACCTCCCAAGAAGCGCTTCAAGACCAACATCATCGGCCTGAAGGAGCACATGGTCGTTTCCCCAAAACGACAGAAGAAGCGAGTCCCCAAGATAGCTGAAGATCGAAAGGGCAAGGCGGTAGCTGAGAGCAGCACTCCGCAACAGAAGCTGACGCAACTGAACTTCTCCCTGAAGAAGATCAGCTCGGCGGTGGCGCAAATAGAACTAGCGTGTGCGGAACTGTTCCCCCACATGAAAAATGTCAAAAATCTTGTAAAAGACCTAGAGAAGCAAGTAACTCCATAGAGAGTACTTCTTCTCCTGTTGTAAGCCTTTATTAAAATAAATAAAATGAGTTTCCTTTTAAATCAAAATTCTCTTATGTTAAGAAATCTTATGTCAAATGGAAAAATAAAATGTCTCAAAGTAAAACAAAAATCAATAATAAGAATATAAAATCAAAATTAAAGAAATTAAAAATAAAACTCGTTTAACAAAATTAAAACAAAAAGAAATTAAAACAAATTATGTTTCATGATCGATGCTCGTATCAGACGAAAACACCCTCGAACCAGGAAACGTAACTCGCACAGCTAACGGTGACGTCCGTTAACTTCTTGAAGAAGATATCCGACAACTGGCAAGGCGATGATCACGGGAACGTCCTGTGTCCCTCGAAAGACACGATACCCACTTGTTCACAAATTTTCGCATGAGCCAAAACATCTATCTCGTCTCGTATCTCTCCACGATGTCCGAACAGCTGTAAAATCGTCGCACATGCACTCTACTCGAGGTACGGTCCCTGAAACACCCTGACCTAAATTCACCCATCTAACAGTAAATACAGCAAACAGTACCACCACGTGGCCAACATATCATAAGAGCAAGAACACATATTAACAAAAGGACAAATAGTCAATCAAAATCACAATCTCGTCACCTTGTGGGGACATCAACGTTTGCACAGCGGAAGCATTTCTAGATATTCAGTAACATTTTAAATGCAAGACACAATGCATGCCATTGGATCCGACTCCTGTCCGAGGTGACGCCACAGCCGCCGGTATGCAAACCTAACCTGCAGGAACTGTGTGAGGGGTGAGACCAACCACTGTCTCACCGATAAACAAATAAACCACAGTATACACACAACCGCAAATACACCCAAGCCAACACAGAACACAATAGAAGTACAGCAAGCACAAACATAATATCGGTATTAACTTACCTGAACTAACTATACGTCAGGCTTCTCATGGTAAAGCTAATCTCATAAACTCACCGACACTTGACGGAAGACTTACCAATTTAATTATTAGGGCCCTGTCACGTAATAAGTATTGGCCGTGCCTGGTAGCCAGGTTAGCTAACCCCAAAGTACTCCCCGTTAAACCATAAATATCTCAAATCTCAAAGTATCACAATAACCGAGTCCCGCAGTCCTCGGCGGAAGTCCCGCAGTCCTTCCTATAACAAATCAACTGAGTCTCGCAGTCCTCAGCCGGGAGTCCTGCAGTCCTCCCTATCAATCACAGGGCGACTACCATCTGGCCGTACCAATACCTGTCACGTGACAACCTAGATGTCTATATGTTATTACCACTGTTTATTATCATTTCTTATTCCACTTGTCCAACAGTAACTCATCATACTCACCTTCCCGAGCAGGCTCTCGGCCTCACAGCTCCTTTGGGAATTCAATCACAATGATACGATATCGGGTCACTGTCACTAATAACTCAAATATCTCACATCACAATATTCACATCAACATCACAAGCTTCAATAATCAATCACAGTAGTCAACGAACACATAACAATAATCACAACAGTGGCCAGCAATATCATGATAAGCACGGCAAGATAACATATAAATAACATTCAAACAAACAACCGGGGCATCACGGGCAGCATACCGTAGTCTATAAGTTTATATCCTCACCTGGTACTCCAGAAAATTGACATCCGATTAAGCCTCGATGTTCCTATATTTATAACAAAAATAATCACATATGATGCACAGATAGTAATGATCATGCATGATACCGGTTTAAGAAATTATTATACGGCCTGTCTTATACCAAATCTAATTTTATTATCTCCTTAGTTTTCTTTATTATGAAATTAGCCTCTTTATTCGATATACCAATTATACTTAATTTCGAATTTAAATCGAACCGAGCTTAAAACCGAACCCGAGCATCCAAGCCGATATTCCGGCCCATTAGACGCTCGTGTCAAATACATACTCATTAGGTAAGTTATGTATAACCATATATTTTTTTATAGTCGGTACTATTTTAGTCATTTAAAGTAGATATAATACAATAAACACATGTATGCATATAACCGATAGTGTAAAATAATAATACCATTGTTACGTTAGTAAATTACTTCCGGTAAATTAACAATCCTGGCATAGCCATAAAATAGATTTTTGTATGGTTTATGCAAAAGACTTATAAATATATATTTAAATCCAAATAGAATAATATCATTCTTAATTCGTAAATTAAATTGTTAGTTACTTAATTACATGTATATATAAGCTCAAAGAGGTAATTATTATAAAACATATGTATGCTTAGTAAATCACATACGACTGTATGTATGTATATACATATACATATATTTATCAAGACATCAACCGTAAATAAACTAAATTCAAATTTATCATCATTTTGGTTTATAATTACAAATTTTATTTATTTATACGTAATCCTTTATAATGTAAATTCAATTTAGATATAAATAAGGAAATTAAGAATTAACTCGGTAGAACGTTTAGCCCAACGGAGAATAAAACTAATATTAACATGATTCTAAAAATTAAACAAGCATAAAATAAATTTATTGATTATTATAAATTAAATTAATTAATCGCTTAATTAATCACCGTTTTAATGTTCGAGTCCTTTTAATATCGTTCGGGTTCGATGATGGGTCATAAATAGTCCATAAGGTCCGATATTTACCCCAAGTCCATGTTCGGGTTCGCCGGAAAATTTCTGGGACTCGCCGGAGGCTCGCCGGATTTCGACAAAAACACTGTTCACGCTGGAACAGTAACTGCTTCCTTCCAGCAGCAATTTAACCCAACTCCACAACACCTCCATGTCCACATCTACCTCGTCATCACCCAGCAAACACACACATCCATACTCGATTCACACATCAAGAAACCAAACACAACCAAGATCAATTAATCCATCCAGCAGAAACCCGATTAATCACAATCCAAGCAACACCAATCATTTAACTATCAGTTTTAATTATTCAAGACCAACAATTAATTAATCAAACAAACAATTAATTAATCGGCAGAAGATGAAGAAGACACGGCCGTGGACTCACCCATTGACGGCGGCGACGGCTCATAGACGGGGACGGGCACGCGAGAACAGGGGAAGGAAGAGCTCGGAATTGTGGGAGGCAGCGCGTCTCGGGCAGCGAGAAAACAGAGAGAGGCTGGGATTGACGGTGCTGTGTGAAGCACCTGACGACTGTGAGCTCTGCAAGGCGTGTTGCAAAGGCGGAGGACTTCAGGGGACAGGTGGAGCGGTGGCGCGTCGAGGCGGCGTGGCTGTTATGACGGTCCTGAAAGCGGCGGCGCTTGATGGCGAAGACGGCAGTCAGGGGCAGAGGCAGCGGCGGTCGTCGTGGTTTTGTTTGGTGGCTGCTGCGGTGCGACGGGAGGTGGGGGAACAAAGAAAAGGAAAGGGTGTTGGTGGCAGCCGGTGGTGAGTGGAGGAAAGAGGGGAGGAGAAGAAGAGAAGAGAAAGTGGAGGAAGAAGACATGGTGTCGGTGACTGGTGGCAGAGAAGGCGGAAGGGAAAAGAGGAGGGAAGAGGGAGGAAGGATGTGGAAGAGAAAGTGATTGAGGGAAGAAATAATTGATGGAGATGATTATGTGGGGAGAAGAAGATAAGGAAAAAGAAAAATATAGGAGGAGACAAGAGGAGTGGCCGGCAGGAGAAAAATAAGGGGACAAGGGAAGGTGGGAGGAAAAGGAAAAAGAAAAAGAAGAAAATAAAAATCTATCAATCATTGCTGGATAGTGTTGGGAAAAAAATTTGACTTTGTAAAAGACTAATATACCCTTCCAGTTCCTCTTGGGCTTCAAATTATCCCAGGGGTATAATCGTCTTTCCGAAATTCATCCCGGTCCCGAAAATACGACTTGGGCTCTGAAAATTCGATTAATTCCCCTAAGCGTTGTCCAAGTCTCGGAATTGAAAACCAAGGCTCGGTTAGCCGTGTAAAATTTTCGAAAGTTAATTCCAAGGCTCGGTTACGAAGATACTCCAAAACGTCGTACGTCCTTGGCGATCGAAACGAAGCTCGGTTACTTATAGTAAAACTCAGAAAAACTCGGTGCGGTAGAATTCTCGGTTACAACGATAAAATCTGTTTACCGTTGTAAGAGTTAAAACGACTCGGTAAAATCTCAAAAATTTTACCCGGGTCGTTACAATCTACCCACCTTAAAAAGAATTTCGTCCCCGAAATTCCGTGTCTTATCTGTGGGTCCTACCACGATAAGCTTCTGGTACACTCCACCAAGTGTCCGAACTCAACGTGATATGTCGCTTATACCCTTACACGACATCTCATCTTCTATAAAAACCGAACCTCATGGCTGGCAACCCACACACAGCCATGGACTCTCCATTGAGAACAAGAACGACCTCAGACTCGGAGGACAACAGCTACATCGGTGGCAGAGCTTTCCAAACAAGCTCCGATGAAGAGGAACCTCCGAAGAAGCGCTTCAAGACGAACATCATCAGCCTGGAAGAGCACATGGTCGTTTCCCCAAAACGACGGAAGAAGCGTGCCGGCAAGAAAGCTGAAGATAGCAAGGGCAAGGCGGTAGCTGAGAGCAGCACTCCGCAACAGAAGCTGACGCAGCTGAACGTCTCGCTGAGGAAGATCAGCTCAGCGGTGGCGCAAATCGAACTGGCGTGTGCGGAGCTGTTCCCACACTTGAGGAACGTTCAACAGCTTGTAAAAGACTTAGAGAAGCAAGTAACTCAGTAGAGTACTTCTTCTCCTGTTGTAAAACTATTATGAATAAATAAAATAAGTTTTCTTTTAAAATAAAACTCTTGTTCAATTGTGAAAACGCATGCCAACAGAAAAATTAAAAACATCACAACACAAAACAAAAACCATCAATAAGAATATGAAATCAAATATAAATAAATTTAAAATTAAATCTCATGTAACAAAACCAAAATATAAAGAAGTTAAAACAGAAATATTTCTTGATCGGTGCCCGTACCGGACGTAAACATCCTCAAACCACGAAACGTAACTCGCACAGCTAACGGTGACGTCTGTTAACCTCGTGAAGAAGATATCCGTTAACTCGGAAGGCGA
>JAKUCV010004812.1:18664-29602 GCA_028386065.3 Turnera subulata | reverse complement strand
TTGGACACTAATTAAATC
The DNA here is from genome assembly GCA_028386065.3 of Turnera subulata. Taxonomy (NCBI): domain Eukaryota; kingdom Viridiplantae; phylum Streptophyta; class Magnoliopsida; order Malpighiales; family Passifloraceae; genus Turnera; species Turnera subulata. The sequence goes on along the minus strand of JAKUCV010004812.1, from coordinate 29,584 downwards.
CTTACAATAATAAAATAAAATAAAACTAGTCTATAATTAATAAAAATAAAATGGATATGTCGACACCTTCCTGAAGGTGGATTGATGTCGACTGGGCCCAATGTGCTCTCGAGTCAATTACTCCTTAATTGACAGCAAATTGATGGGCTTCAGTTTCAGTTCCTCTCCAAGCTTGATTACCTGATCCTCCTGCAACTCAAGATTGAGCAATGCTTGCACATGTTGTTGCAATTGAGTTTTAATCTGTTTGGATCGAGCCCGTGTCATTGGACCTGTGGGCAAGCTCAACTTCCCATCTCGAGTGTCCGCATCTATGTCTGCATCATTACTCACAAGAAGTTCAAGAAGAGATGGAAGATCAAGATTGGAGAGGAGCTAAAATTGAAGCCCATCAATTTGCTGTCACTTAAGAAGTAATTGACTCGAGAGCACATTGGGCCCAGTCGACATCAATCCACCTTCAAAGAGGTGACGACATATCCATTTTATTAATTATAGTTGTCAAATTAAAATCGACTAGTTTTATTTTATTTTTATTATTGAAAGGATTTAATTAGTGTCCAAGTTATGTGGGCTCAATTAAATCCTAGTCCATCTAGTAATAGGAGAGGAGGTGCCAAGACTTGGAGTTCAAGGAGGAGCCGACGGTACTGTTCACCGACCTGCTGTTCACCGGCGTTACTGTTCACTGACGTTACTGTTCACCGACGTTACTGTTCACCGGCTTTACTGTTCACCGACTTTGAGGAGGTGTGTTCTCCTATAAATAGAACCCTTGGGGTTCATTGTTAGACAGATTATTTGAGTAATAAAAAGTTCAGTTAAACTTGAATAATCTCGGCCCAAAGAGAGGAGTCTCTTTGTTTGTTTTATCCTTTGTGCTTTGTTTCTTTGTTGTCTAGCACCGAGAGTTTAGGAGGTGGAGGGGCTTTCGCGTCCATCTGTTGTCTAACACGGATTGTTAGGAGGTGAAGAGCATCAGCGCAAGAACAGTGCACGATTGGTTGTGTTTTGAGATCGGGAGAACTTTAGATACGAAGGTGCTTCTGGGACCGGCTAGGTGTGTTGTCGTATCATGGCGTGTGCTGGGCTCCGACGTGGCAATGCACGCCCGGTTGGCGCTTTTGGCTGAGGTCCAATGAGAAATCGACATGTAGCATGTAGGGTCCGAAATAAAATAATATTTTAAAGTGTGGAGTGGATATTTTTAATAAAAAAAGTTCTAAGCAAATCATTTTATCTCATTAATTTAATACCCAAATAAAAAAAACTAAACAAAATATTATATTGATTAATTTAACCAATCACATTATTGTTGTGTTATTAATTTAATGTCCTAGTAAACCAATAAATTTAACTAAAAATATTATTTGTCTACCATATTTTTTAAATATATAAAAATAAAAAATAAAAAGTTATTTCTAAAAATGGTGTCCAAAAATTAGATCTACATGACCATTTAATAATTTTTTTGATAATATTATTATCGAATTCTTTAACAATACTGTTTTAAAAAAATTAGGATAAAATAATTTTTTGCACTTAAACCAAACTCACTCATTATAACTTAATATAAGATAATATTTATCAAATTATAAAATATGTCTGATAATAGTTAACTAAAATTAATAACCAAACACATTATTATATTGTAATTATTTTAATACCCAGTTAAACCAATTAATTTAACTAAAAAAATTTTTATTTGTCATATTTTCTTAAATATAAAAAAGATTAAAAATAATTTTTTGTTTTTAAAAGTGGTGTTCAGAAAATTGATTTACACAAGTAGAGAAACTTTTGTGACAAAAACCTTCCTGCATCAAAAAAAACCTTAATAGCAATTTTTTCCCTTATAAAAAAAATTGTTGTATTTTCCAACTTCATTCAGAAAAAGAACAATTGTTTTTATTATAGACTGACGGAATCATTCCCTCTTAATTAAAAAATATACCCAAAAGAAATTTTCCCCAAAATACTAAATTCCTTTTAGTCGTATTTTTCTTCCCAAAAGGCAAAAATCATTAACTCAAAACAAAAACACACCAAAATCAAATAAAAAATCATCATGGCAGAAGAGGTGAGTAGTTTTTTCTGATTTTTCAAGGACGTGTAGCTGTGCTTTCTCTCCTTCCTCTCGCCGGCAAAGATCGCCAACTTTGCCCTCTGTCTTTCTTTTCTCTTCGTCGTCGCCGTACACAAAGCCACAACCACTGCTCCTTTGTCTCCCTCTAGTCGCACCCTTCTGTCACCAGCCGCGAATCGGGAAGGTCATGAGGTGGAGGAGCTGAGGCAAAGCCAGATCCACAAAAGATTACTATTCCAAGTATCCTCCTCTGATGGCCGTCAAATCTTGTAGCGCCTGCAATACTTCCCTACTCATGGACGAGAAGGAAGCATTGTTCCAGTTGGGTTCTTGCCTCCAAATCATCCTGATATGGCAGAAATCCTAGAATCAGCTCTAGAATTCTCACAGATCAGATTGTGGTCCCGACCTTCAATCTCAATCAAACTAATGCAATCTCCACCCCTTATTCCTCCTCTAATCAGCAAGAAAAGAAACAAGAAAGCTTTATTCACACAAGATTTGGCACCAACACCTGAAACCCTAATCAGCAAGAGAAATAGATATTAGTACCTAGGAAATAGAATCACGCCACAGATTAAATAAACCAAGAGAATCAGCACTCAAGGAACCAAGAGAATCAGCACTCAAGGGTTGTTTGAATCACTCAAACTTGAAAGAACTGTCAAAGAGAAATTTTTATTTTCAATATTTTTAGGTGTCGTCCAAAATTAACAAGTGAAAAGAAACTATTTATACTACTCCTAAATAACCTAGGTCGGCTACACCCTAATCCAAGTCAGATCGGATTTGACTTTTCCAGTATTTTTTAGTGCCGACTTTAGACAACCCAAATAGACAGTATTTTTAGGTGCCGACTTCAGACTACCCAAATAGACTAGGATTTAATTGAGCCCACATGTATTGGACACTAATTAAAACCCTCACAATAAAACCCAACTAACTTAAGCCTACATTAATCAACCTAATTAATAATGGACTTGACCCAACATAATAATAATAAAGATAGTCTTGTCAAAATTTATATAATCCATAATATAATAATCGACATCACAATTATAAAAACAAATAAATATATCCATTGATGGATGGGCTGATTTCGACTGGGCCCCACTATGCTCTTGAGTCAATTACTCTTTAATTGACAGCAAATTGATGGGCTTCTCTTTTAGCTCTTCTCCAAGCTTGATCGTGGCATCTTCTTGCAGCTCTTGATTCATCATAGATTGAACATGTTGTAAGAGTTGATTCTTGATCATCCTTGACCAAGCTCTTGTGATTGGACCTTGTGGAAGCACCACGGCGCCAACATCTCCTCCATTGGTGCTTGAAGCCTGCTTAAGTGTATCATTCCCTCCCTCCTCAAAAGGATTCGTCCTCGAATTTGAACCTGCAATATCAAAAGGAGAAAGATCAGATACATTAAATGTAGCACTTACACCATACTCACCAGGCAAATTAATCTTGTAAGCATTGTCACTAATTGTTGCAAATAGAGGCAAGCTTAGACAATTGAAGAATGATGCACGCAAAGGTTACGTTGGAAACGACAGTGGCGACAAGCAAGGAACTTGGATGTATTCTAACAAGTTCAAAGTTCATCATTACAAGCTCACTTTGCGAATCATATCCAAGATTCGTTATCACAAGAAGTTCAAGAAGAGATGGAAAATCAAGATTGGAGAGGAGCTGAAACTGAAGCCCATCAATTTGCTGTCAATTAAGGAGTAATTGACTCGAGAGCACATTGGGTCCAGTTGACATCAATCCACCTTCAGGAAGGTGTCGACATATCCACTTTATTTATAATTATAGACTAGTTTTATTTTATTTTATTATTGTAAGGATTTAACTAGTGTCCAAGTTATGTGGGCTCAATTAAATCCTAGTCCATCTAGTAATAAGAGAGGCGGCGCCAAGACTTGGAGTTCAAGGAGGAGCTGACGTTACTGTTCACCGACTTTATTGTTCACCGACGTTACTGTTCACCGACTTTGAGGAGGTGTGTTCTCCTATAAATAGAACCCTTGGGGTTCATTGTTAGACACACATTGAGATTTGAGAATAAAAGTTTGAAGTTTTTATTACCTTGGTTATTTGCAAGTAGAATTGATTTCTTCTTGGTTATTTTAGGGATTGTGTTTACTTATCAAGTAATTGAATTGCTTGTGGCGTTTACAAGATTCCTTGTGTTTATTACTCTTTTGTTGCTTAACGCCTTTGTTATGTTTTGAGGTGATAGAGGTAATCACTAAAGCTTTTGGTTGAATTGATTTCTGATCTTGGTGACTCGATTGAATCGGAGGTGCTATCTAGCTTTGTTCTGGTAGTGTTGCCGTATCATCTTGGTAGCGGAGCCTAGGTATCAATTTCAACTACGTATCCCTTTATTTTCTGAAATTTAGTTAATTGTTCTTGAGTTTCTTTTCTGTTGCCGAAATATACAAAAAAAAATGTTTTCGTTTTTTTTTTCTTTTATTACTGTTCTAGCCGATTTCAATTACCATAATATATATATATAAAAAAGGAGTTGCTGCGATTTCTATTGTGAAGTCGATTTGGTAGAGAAGTTGAAATTCATGGTTGATTGTTTTCTGTTGATTGTTGGAATCGATTTGGTGGCAGCAATTAGTTAAAAAAAAAAAGGTGAAATCGACTTGGTGATTGAAGGATTTCGGCAAGTATTGATTTGAATTGCAGGAATTTTCTTGATTGGGATACTTTCCGCGGGTTGTTAGGGTATCTAGTTGGGTAACTTTCTTTGATTCTGCTTATTTGTTGTGTTTTTCTTTCAGCTTTTTCTAATTGAGCAATCTTTGTTTCATATTGTTCAATTACTGCAATATTCATCACATACAAGTTTCTTGTTCTTTGTGTGTGACTATCTTTTCTTTCAGGAGTTAATTTTGCTTCTAGAGTTGAATTGTCTATTTTCTTGATAGGAAAATCTTTAACTCTTTCTTGAAGTGTTGCAGGTTTGTTTATTATTTGATAAGAATTACTGATCCCAAAGAATAAACAAAGTGAGATTTCAAGAGAGGTAAAAGGCGAGTGTTACATCTATTGCCAAGTTGAGTGCAAACACGAGAGAACACAAAAAGAGTGTAAACACGTGAGGGAGTGGTGAGGAAATATTTTCTACTAACACTTTCTTACAGGTTAACATCATGGAATATTGGAGATACGATAGAGAAGCCTCTAGAGGTCGATATGTTGATCGAATTGATAGGGATGTTGAAGGCATCAAGATTAAGATTTCCTCTTTTCAAGGCAAAAATGATCCAGAAGCTTATTTGAAGTGGGAGAAAAGAGTGGAGATGATATTTGATTGCCATAGCTACACTGAGGCAAAGAAGGTAAATTTGGCAGTTGATGAGTTTACTGACTATGCTTTGGTTTGGTGGAACAACTTTATGTTGGACAGGAGGTACAATTATGAGGAATCTATCGACACTTGGACTGAGATGAAGAAAATTATGAGGAAGAGATTTATTCCTACTTATTACTATAGGGAGCTGCCTCAAAAGCACCAGACATTGCACCAAGATTCCAAGAGCCTTGAAGAGTATTACAATGATGATTGGCATAAAGAGACTTCAGCTAATAGTGCAACGAGGATGCAAAAGGCTAGGAATCCGAATCCTGTGCATTTTGACTATGGAAAAGTACCTAAGGAAGAATTTCCGGATACTAGGCATGTGCTGAATGCTCAAGTCAAAGAAGATGGTGTTGGGCAAAGGGATAAACTTTTCTATACAAGATGCTTGGTGAATGAGAAGGCCATGAGTGTTAAAATTGATGGGGAAAGCGACACTAACATAGTGAGCACATATATGGTGGAAAGTTTAGGATTGGAGTGTTTGGAGCATCCTAGATCCTATCGCCTACAAAGGACGAATGGCATGGGAGAAATTGAGGTAACCAAACAAGTCTTTGTTTCTTTTTCTATTGGCCGTTATTTTGACCAAGTGTTGTGTGATGTTGTGCCTATGGATACATGCCATATATTGCTTGGGAGACCATGGCAATATGATAGAAGAGTTGTGCATGATGGGTTCAAGAATAGGTATTCTTTTACCATTGGATAAAGGAGAGTTTCACTTGCACCCTTGCCTCCAAAGGAAGTTGAAGGGGATTAATTGCATGTTAAAAGTCAAGTGGAAGCATGGAAAAAGGAGAAAGAGGCCGAATCTTGTAACACTAGTGAGAAAGAGAGGAAGGCTGAGAGCCTTGCAAAAGGTGAGCTAGAGAGGAAGGCTGAGAGCCTTGCAAAAGGTGAGCTAGAGAGGAAGGCTGAGAGCCTTGCAAAAGGAGAGGAAAAGAAAGAAAAAGTGAAAGAAAAAGGAGAGGGTGTTGTCGACACCAAAGAGAGAAAAAAAGAGGGAAGGAAGAAAAAAAATTTCTATGCATCTATGAAAGAGTTGAGGGTAGCTTGTGAAGAAAAGAGGGGAGTGTTAGTACTCTTATTCAAGGGTGCTTATTTTAATCAGGCTGACCTTAATCCCGACTTGCCTAGTTGTGATGTGTTTCTTTTGCAGGTTCTTAAGGATGCTTGTCCTAAAGGATTAACGGCCCTAGGAGAAGATGGATCTATATATGGGGTGCCGATTACAATCAAAAGGGAGCATCAGGTTTTAAGTTCCTTTTCTATTATTTTAATGCGTAAATTGGATAATGTGATGAGTAATTTAAATGCTTATTTTATTGATTATCATCCATATAAATTACTTGTTGTGCATACTTTTGAGTTATTCGTTAGGAAGGAACAAAAGAATTCTAGGAGTATGTTGCTTGATTCGGGAGGAGAAGCAAAGCGTGTTAAGCTTGATCCTTTGCGCATAATGCTAGGTTCGCAAGGTGAGTATTGTGTTCATGCTACTTTCGATATTGCAGAATTTCTTCCAATTGATTTTGTAGGTACCGATTCGTGGGCGAATCGCTTTGAGGAGGGAGGGAATGATGCAAATAGAGGCAAGCTTAGACAATTGAAGAATGATGCACGCAAAGGTTACGTTGGAAACGACAGTGGCGACAAGCAAAGAACTTGGATGTATTCTAACAGGCTCAAAGTTCATCATTACAAGCTCACTTTCCGAATCATATCCAAGATTCGTTATCACAAGAAGTTCAAGAAGAGATGGAAAATCAAGATTGGAGAGGAGCTGAAACTGAAGCCCATCAATTTGCTATCAATTAAGGAGTAATTGACTCGAGAGCACATTGGGCCCAGTCGACATCAATCCACCTTCAGGAAGGTGTCGACATATCCATTTTATTTATAATTATAGACTAGTTTTATTTTATTTTATTATTGTAAGGATTTAACTAGTGTCCAAGTTATGTGGGCTCAATTAAATCCTAGTCCATCTAGTAATAAGAGAGGCGGCACAAGACTTGGAGTTCAAGGAGAAGCCGACGTTACTGTTCACTGAAGTTACTGTTCACCGACTTTACTGTTCACCGACGTTACTGTTCAGCGACTTTGAGGAGGTGTGTTCTCCTATAAATAGAACCCTTGGGGTTCATTGTTAGACACACATTAAGATTTGAGAATAAAAGTTTGAGGTTTTTATTACCTTGGTTATTTGCAAGTAGAATTGATTTCTTCTTGTTTATTTTAGGGATTGTGTTTACTTATCAAGTAATTGAATTGCTTGTGGCGTTTACAAGATTCCTTGTGTTTATTACTCTATTGTTACTTAACGCCTTTGTTGTGTTTTGAGGTGATAGAGGTAATCACTAAAGCTTTTGGTTGAATTGATTTATGATCTTGGTGACTCGATTGAATCGGAGGTGCTATTTAGCTTTGTTCTTGTAGTGTTGCCGTATCACTAATGCATTCCAAGACTTGAAAAGGTCCATTCCCTCTTGCATCCACCTTGGATTTCCTTTGCATGGGGAATCTCTCCTTCGTAAAGTGCATCCAAACCCAATTTCCATGCTCAAAGTGAACAACCTTGCGCCCTCTATTGGCTTTTTGCGCCACTTTAGCATTCTTGGCCTCTATATGCTGCCTTGCTTTCTCATGTATGGAATTAACCAACTTTGCTCTTTGTTGCCTATCTACATTCATAATATGTTTCAAAGGAATAGGCATCAAATCCAAAAGGGTTAGTAGATACAAGCAAGCCAGTACCAAGTGGAACTCAAGATCGTGATGGCGCCATTTGCTTACCTCAAGGACCAATCACGAGGGCTCAATTGAAGATGATAAAGAATCACATGTTACATTATGCTCAAGCTTGGGTCAGTCGGGAGTTGCAAGAAGACAAGTTGGATAAGTTCGGAGATGAATTTAAAGAGATTCCTAAGTTTGTGAGCATTTTGAAGGATTCAAGTCAAAAGTAGCCATTTTCACCGTTCAACCAGGAAGTTACTGTTCACGCCGGAAATCACTATTCACTGCCAGAAAATTACTATTCACTGCCGGCGTTTGCTATTCATTTTCAGGTTGAAAAATCCACTTTGGAGCTAAAGATTCCCGCCAGTGTGGTTGGTGTGGTTGGTGTTGGTGTGGTTGGTGTGGTTGGTGTTAGTGTGGTTGGTGTGCATTAAAGAAAACAAAAGATGATTAGTGCTTGTTTAGTGCTTGTATTTTCAATTCAATCCTTTACTTTTTGGCTTCTATAAAAGCCAACCATGTATCAAGTTTGAAATCAGATTATACATGAGAATATACATGAAGTTTGAGTGATTTTAAGGAAGCTAATTGCTTATCTTTAGTGTTCTTCTTGATTGAGAGATTCAATAAAAAACAAGAGAGGGATTCTCTTGGCTTTACTCTTTAGGATTGATTTCTCTTATCAAGTGGTTTACTTGTGGTGATTAATCAATTCCTTGTATTCCTCATTGTTTGTTGCCTAATCCTTTGAGTTTAGGAGGTGAAGAATAGGGATACTAAACCCTAGTTTGATTGGAGATTGGAGGTCTTGGGATCGATTAGTTGCAGAGGTGATCCTAGTGGAATTCTAGGGTTGTTGCTGTATCATTTGGTAGCGGAGCTCACAGGTTCAATCAATCATATGTTGCATTGATTACTTTTCCTGTTCTTGTGTTTTGTGTTTTTTTTATTCAAAAATAAAAAAAGGAAAAAAAATAGTCAAGTTACTGTTCACACCATACTGTTCATAAGTACTGTTCACCCGTACTGTTCATAATTGTTGTTCATTGGTACTGTTCACGAAAAAAAAAAGAAGCCTTGCCAATTTGTGTTTGCTGGTTTGGAATTGAAATTGTGGATTTGGGTGTGGAATTGCAAGTGTTAAATCTCCTTGCAGTTGTGGTTGAATTTATTGAAAAAATTGGCTGAAATTGTAGAAATTTATTCTTGTTGTCGACAATTTGGGCAGAAGGCATCTATCCGAATTTTGCCTGGTTTTGGTCTCAGGTTGCAGGTTTTGTGTAGGAGGAATCTACCCGAATTTGTGTTTTGTGGTCTCAGGTTGCAGGATGTGTGTAGGAACCTGCTATACAAATTTTTCTGTCTTTGTTTTCTTTCTTTCCTTTTGTTTGCTTTTTTGTGCCTTTTTCTTGTGTTGGGTGATTATTGTGTCATAGTTACTCAACTTACCATTATTCAAAATCACATACATTACCTTGTCCATGTTTGTGATCATTCTTTCTTCTTGTTTGTTGGAGTCATTTTTTGTTCTAGAATTGTTTTTCCTTTCGTTCCTTCTTTAGGCTTTCATTGTTTTCGTTAATTAATTGTTGCAAGTTGGTTACTTGATTTTGAGATATCTAATCCTAACTTGTAAAGTTGGAACAGAATCAAGAGAGGAAAGAGGCTGAGAGTTACATCCCTTGCCAAAGAGTGAACAAACACGAGTGTAAACACGTGAGGAATTATTTTACTAACAAGTATTTGCAGGTTATACATCATGTCTAATAGTGGCAGTGAGGATGGTGAACCAAAACTTGCTTCTGTTATGGAAATGTTGAGGGGATTCAGGGCTCAGATAGATGCTCAAATGAAGGAGGTTAGGGATGAAGTTTCGGGCGACAAATCTAGGGTTGAGGGAGACTAATAACCGAATTGATAGACAGACAAGAGAGTTGAATGATAGGTTGGAGAGGCAAGAGCAAACTGTTGAAGAAATCTCTACTAGCATTGCTTATCCTAGGAGGGTAGGAGGAGGAGAACAAGAACAGGCTGCTCGCCCCAGAGAACAAGCTACACACCATGTTGATGAAGATCCCATTCTTGAAGAAGAATTGGAAGAACAATTTGGAGAGGTTAATCATAGAGTGCATGTTGGGGGAAGAGGAGGCTGAGGTCTGTTTGGCAGAGGAGGAGGCACAACTGGATATCAAAGACCCAGATTATTTGATAGAGTGGAAGATAGAGCAGTGAGGATTAATCGAGATGTCGGATCCATCAAAATGAAAATTCCAATGTTTTGAGGTTCTAGTGATCCAGAGGAGTATTTGGAGTGGGTGCAGAGTGTGGAGTCAATTTTTGACTGCCATAGGTACTCGGAGGAAAAGAAGGCCAAGCTTGTAGTTGTGGAGTTCAAAGACTATGCTAGGTCTTGGTGGAATAAGCTTGTCACTTCAAGGAGAAGAGATAGATACCCTGAGATAGAAACATGGGAAGAGATGAAGAGGATCATGAAGAAGAGATTTGTTCCTGCTTCATATGATGCAATTCAACATGGAAATACAAGAGATGACTTGAGCATGCCATTGGGGCCAATTACTAGGTCACACGCAAACAAGTTCAAAGCGCAACTTCAAGTTTTCGTACAAGCAGTAATTTCACAAGAACTTCAAGAAGACACAAAGATCGAATTTGGAGAGGAGTCTAAAGAGATCTCTAAGTGTGTGAGCATTCT
>JAKUCV010004812.1:3831-18507 GCA_028386065.3 Turnera subulata | reverse complement strand
GTCACAAGGCGTGTGCTGAATGCTCAATTGAAGAAAGAGGAAGTTGAGCAAAGAGAGAACATCTTTCATTCAAGATGCCTAGTGAATGAGAAGATTTGTAGCTTGATCATAGATGGGGGAAGCTGCACCAACGTGGCTAGTACATTGATGGTGGAGAAGCTAGGATTGAATTGTTTGAATCATCCTAAACCATATCAGCTACAATGGTTGAATGACATGGGAGAGATCAAGGTAAATAAACAAGTCCTTGTTTCTTTTTCCATTGGGAAGTATCATGATCAAGTGCTTTGTGATGTTGTGCCTATGCACGCAAGCCATCTATTGCGTGGTAGACCTTGGCAATATGATAGGAAAGTGGTTCATGATGGATTCAAGAATAGGTACTCATTTTCTATGGGGAGTCAGAAAGTTATACTTGCTCTATTGTCTCCAAAAGAAGTCTATGAAGACCAAATGCAACTAAAGAGAAGTGTGGAGGCAATACAGCAAAAAAAAGCTGAAAGGTCTCAAAATTATGAGAAAGAGAAGAAGGCTGAGAGCCTTACAAAAGGAGAGCCAAAATTGAAAGAAAAGAGTGTTGAGAACGGAATTGAGAGAAGAAAAGAGAGAAAAAAGCCTCAAAAGAAATTATGGTAAAAGGCTCGAACGAGAGAGAGTGCAAAAAGAGACAGAATTTCTATGCCAAAATAAGAGATGTGAGGGTAGCTTGTGAAGAAAAGAGAGACATACTGGTACTCTTGTACAAGGATGCTTATTTTAATGAAGCTGACTTTTAACTCCGAATTGCCTAGTTGTGTTGTTTCTGTTTTGCAGGATTATAGTGATGTATTTCCGGAGGAATTGCCTAAAGAATTACCACCGCTAAGGGGCATTGAGCATCAGATTGATTTTATGCCAGGGGCGCAAATTCCTAATCAGCCAGCCTATAGGGCCAATCCGGAGGAAACCAGAGAATTACAAAAGCAAGTAGAGGACTTACTCTCCAAGGGGCTGATTCGAGAAAGCCTTAGCCCATGTGTTGTTCCTGTCATTCTAGTGCCCAAAAAGGATGGAACTTGGCGTATGTGTGTTGACTGTCGTGCTGTCAACAAAATTACGGTAAAGTATCGCCATCCTATTCCTAGATTAGATGACATGCTTGATGAGTTACATGGTGCATGCATATTTACCAAGATTGATCTCATGAGTGGTTACCATCAAATTCGCATGAAAATAGGAGATGAATGGAAAACTGCATTCAAGACAAAATATGGTTTGTATGAGTGGTTAGTCATGCCTTTTGGATTAACTAATGCACCTAGTACATTCATGCGCTTAATGAATCATGTCTTGAGAAAGTTTATTGGCAAGTTTGTGGTTGTGTATTTTGATGATATACTGATCTATAGCAAGAATGTTGATGAGCATATCGAACACCTTAAGCTAGTATTGGATGCACTTAGGGCAGAAAAATTGTATGCTAAGCTTAAGAAGTGTACATTTTGCATGGATCGAGTTATATTTCTTGGTTATGTGGTAAGTGCTAATGGGATAGAAGTTGATCAAGACAAAGTGAAGGCAATTCAGGAGTGGCCTACTCCTACTTCTATCTCACAGGTAAGGTCTTTTCATGGACTTGCTAGTTTTTATAGGAGGTTTGTGAAAGATTTTAGTACTATTGCTGCTCCTTTAAATGAAATTGTTAAAAAGGAAGTTGGATTTAAGTGGGGAGAGGCACAAGAGGTAGCATTTAGTACTTTAAAGGAGAGACTGTGTTCGGCTCCTATTCTTAAGTTACCTAATTTTAATGTAACATTTGAGGTTGAATGTGATGCTTCTGGTATAGGTATAGGTGCTGTTCTCTTGCAGGAAAAACGACCTATTGCTTATTTCAGTGAGAAGCTGAAGGGTGCCCAACTCAATTATTCCACTTATGACAAGGAGCTATATGCGTTAGTGCGGGCATTGCAAATGTGGCAGCACTACCTTTGGCCAAAAGAATTCGTGATCCACACAGATCATGAAAGTTTGAAGCATTTAAAGGGCCAAGGTAAGCTAAACAAGAGGCATGCTCGGTGGCTGGAATTCATTGAGACATTTCCATATGTGGTGCGCTACAAGCAAGGTAAGGATAATGTGATTGCTGACGCATTATCTCGGAGGTATGCTCTAATCTCTTCTCTTAGTTCTAAGTTGATTGGATTTGAGTATATTAAAGAGTTATATAAATCTGATTCTGATTTTGCTAATGTGTACAATGCATGTGAACAAGCTGGATTTCAAAAGTTTTATAGGGATTCTGGATATTTATTTCGTGAAAACAAGCTTTGTATTCCTACTTGTTCTATGCGTGAGCTTCTGGTTAGGGAATCTCATGATGGTGGCTTGATGGGTCACTTTGGCATTGCTAAAACTCTTGACATTCTGCAGGAACATTTTTATTGGCCAAATATGAAAAAGGATGTTGAGAAAATTTGTGCTAGTTGTATTTCTTGTCGGCAAGCCAAGTCCAAGGTGCAACCTCATGGGTTGTACACTCCTTTACCTGTTCCTAATAGTCCTTGGGTTGACATTTCTATGGATTTTGTGATAGGATTACCTAGGACTAGGAGAGGACGTGATAGCATCTTTGTTGTAGTAGACAGATTTAGTAAAATGGCTCATTTTCTCGCATGTCATAAAACAGATGATGCTACACATGTTGCTGATTTGTTTTTTAGGGATGTAGTTCGTTTGCATGGAATTCCTAGGACAATTGTTTCAGACAGAGATTCTAAGTTCTTGAGTCACTTTTGGCGTGTTTTGTGGAGTAAATTGGGGACTAAGTTGTTATTTTCTACTACTTGTCATCCTCAAACTGATGGCCAAACTGAAGTGGTTAATAGAACTTTAGGTTCTTTATTGCGTGCCGTTGTAGGTAAAAATCTAAAAACTTGGGAAGATTGTTTGCCATTAATTGAGTTTGCATACAATAGGAGCATACATTCTTCTACAGGTTATTCTCCATTTGAAATTGTGTATGGTTTTAACCCATTAACCCCACTGGATTTGTTGCCTTTACCTTTGAATGAGATTATGAATGCAGATGGGCATCAAAGAGCCAAATTGGTTAAGACAATACATGAGAAAGCTAGGAAACATATTGAAGAAAGGAACAAAAAGTATGCTCAAAGAGCCAATCAAGGACGCAGAGTTATGCGATTTGAGCCTGGAGATTGGGTTTGGGTGCATTTTCGCAAGGAGAGGTTTCCTAAGCAAAGAAAGTCAAAATTGGATCCAAGAGGCGATGGTCCGTTTCAAGTGCTAGAACGCATCAATGACAATGCCTACAAAGTAGATTTGCCTGGTGAGTTTGGTGTTAGTGCTACATTTAATGTTTCTGACTTATCTCCCTTTGATAATAAAGGTCGTGATTCGAGGACGAATCCTTTCGAGGATGAAGGGAATGATGCAATTCAACATGGAAATACAAGAGATGACTTGAGCATGCCATTGGGGCCAATTACTAGGTCACACGCAAACAAGTTCAAAGCGCAACTTCAAGTTTTCGTACAAGCAGTAATTTCACAAGAACTTCAAGAAGACACAAAGATCGAATTTGGAGAGGAGTCTAAAGAGATCTCTAAGTGTGTGAGCATTCTAGAAGACTCAAGTCAAAAGTAGCTGTTTTACTGCTCGGTCACTGTTCATCCCGGAAATTACTGTTCATCCCGGAAATTACTGTTCACGCCGAAAATTACTGTTCACTTTCGGCATTTACTGTTCACTTTTGGCTGGAAATTCCACTTTGGAGCTGGAGGTGCCCACTATCTTGATTGAGTGCTCTTTCATCATTTGGTTTGTTGGTGTGGTTGGTGTTAGTGTGGTTGGTGTGCATTAAAGAAAACAAAAGATGATTAGTGCTTGTTTAGTGCTTGTATTTAAAATTCAGTCCTTTGCTTTTTGGCTTCTATAAAAGCCAACCATGTACCAAGTTTGAAATCAGATTATACATGATGATTTGAGTGTTTATAAGAAAGCTTAATGCTTATCTTTGGAAGAGAGTGGTTCTTCTAGTTTTTACTTCAAGGATTGAATCAACTTATCAAGTAAGTTTTTACTTGTGGCGTTATTTCAATTCTTTCATACTCTTTGTTACCAATTCCTTGCTGTTTTGGGGGTGAAGAGTTCTATCCCGGTTGATTGAATTTGGGGTCGGGGACAAACATTGATTCGGAGGTGATTCTAGCTTAGTTCTAGGATTGTTGTCGTATCAAGTCGAATATGTATAGACTATGCCACTTTATTCACAGAAGTGTTTGAAGACTAGATTATCAAATTTCCTCCATGATCACTTCTTATTTTTGAAATCTTGTAACCTTTTTAATTTTGTAAACGCCTAACAAGAGTTCCAAATTCATAGCATGCATGATCCTTTTGAGCAAGAAACAAAACCCATGTATATCTTGAGTAGTCATCAACAATCACAAATATATATCTCTTACCACCTAAACTTGTTGTCCTAATAGGACCAAATAAATCAATATATAACTTGTCATGCTTGGGTTTAAAGGAATTTTTAACCTGTTTTCTAAGTTAGCAAACATGACATGTAACTTCTTTCTCATATTTTAGTGGTGCAGTCCTTTTACCAACATTTTTGTTGATAATCTGGAGAAAAGGTCCAGGTTGGCATGTCCAAGCCTTCGATGCCACAAGGTTGGTGTTTCTGTTCTTACACTTAAACACTTAAGCTCATGGTTAGTAGCATCATTAAAAGATATAGAGTAGATGTTTCCTTTTTTGGAACCAGTAAAAACCACATCTTTGTCAACCGAAGTAACTAAGCATTTAGATGCCTCAAAAGTCACCTTATATCCCTTATCACATAGTTGACTAACACTTAGCAGATTATACTTGAGATTATTAACAAGCAAAACATGTTCAATGGAGGAATTAGAATCAATATTACCTAACCCGAGAATCTGTCTTTTGGACTTGTCCCCAAAAGTTACTTTTCCTCGGCCTTTCTTGGTTAGTGATGAGACTTAGATATTTCACCAGTCATATTGATGCAGACAAACCAGCACCAAGCACAAAAGGAGGTGCACTTCAAGAAGCAATCACAAAGGCTTGCTCCAAGGTCCGGAAGAAGAGCTGTTTTGCTCAAGCTTGGTTCAAACAAGGACCCCAAGAGATCAAGCAAGCCAAGCTTGAAGAGAAGACCATCTATTTGATCACCCTAGAGGAGTAGTCGACTTCAACAAATGGTGGAAGACCAAGACGACTTTATTCATGTCAATTGGGGGCCTTGTCGCATTTATATTATGTTTTTTAATCTTTAGTTATTTGGGTCTAGTCCATTTAATTGGGTTGATTAGTGTGGAATTTAGTTTTATTTAGTTGAGTCATTACTAAGGCCATTCGTTGGCTAAGACTTTATTTATGTTGGGTTTTAATTTAGTTAATTAGGCCTAGTCCATTAGGTGATTGGATTAAGAAATTTAATCCACTTAGGAGCTAGGGTTACTATTCACGTGAATAGTAACCGGGTGAATAGTACCTGTCTATCTTTAGTATTTTTTTTAGGGTTTTGGCTTCTAGTATAAAAGCCAAACTTATGTATTGTTTTGGAGACAATTCAGAATTTGAGAAAAAAATAAACTTTTTTGCCTTTTCAAAGGTATTCTTCTTGATTGAGGGATTCAATCAAAACAAAGGGAGGGATTCTCTTTACTTAATTCTTTGGGATTAATTTCACTTATCAAGAAATCATTCTTGTGGCGTTTAATTAACCCCTTGTAATTCTCATTGTCTGTTGCCTATTCCATAGAGATTAGGAGGCGAAGAATAGGGTTACTAAAATCTAGTTTGATTGGAGATTGGAAATCTTGGGATCAATTAGTTGCAGAGGTGAATCTAGAAAGATTCTAGGTTTGTTGTTGTATCAGTTGCAACCAACAACTAAAGTGGTCGTTTTCTTTTTAATAAAATAACGGTGTGCTATCGTCGATTCAATCAACCCACCAAGCAATTTCTTCATTCAGTAAAACAATTTGTCTTCCTCCAACAATCAATACGCCAACACCTCTCTCTTTTTTTTTAATATATCAAATCACCTAAAGTGCATGTCAACCCAAATTGAAGAAGACAAAGAAAGTAATACTTTGAGCTAATTGCCACGGCCAAAATCACGATTTGCATGGACAGGTGGAAATTCAACCAAGTTGAAGGTAAACTAGGTGCAACACACACAACTTGAATTGACAGCTCACTCAAGCAAACGATTCTTTTTTTTATATATATATATTCAACAACAAGGCTGGTGTCGTCACTCCGATCCTTCAAGATTGAAAATTTAATACAACGATGACAGCCTTCTCAAATCGACAACACTCTTCAACCAACAAGATTTTTTTTTATTATTATTCAAACACACAACCACCAGCTCGAACTGCGATTACAAGGCAATGAAATATATATATGTTGTAGTCGACGCAATTTCAAATCGAAAAGGAAATCAACACAGCAACTTTGCAATTTCAAATCGACACAACCAATCAGCCCAATCGCAAACTCTCTATCTCTTTTTTTTTTTTTTTTGACGTCGACTATGGAAAAGAATTGGGGAAAAAGAATGAATTGAAAGAAAAACAAGACAAGATATGATTGATTGAACCTGCAAACTCCGCTACCAACTGATACAGCAACAAACCTAGAATCCCTCTAGATTCACCTCTGCAACTAATTGATCCCAAGATCTCCAATCTCCAATCAAACTAGGTTTTAATAACCCTATTCTTCGCCTCCTAATCTCTATGGAATAGGTAACATTCTCCTAATCTCTATGGAATAGGTAACAAACAATGAGAATTACAGGGGTTAATTAAACGCCACAAGAATGATTTCTTGATAAGTGAAATTAATCCCAAAGAATTAAGTAAAGAGAATCCCTCCCTTTGTTTTGATTGAATCCCTCAATCAAGGAGAACACCTTTGAAAAGGCAAAAAAGTTTATTTTTTTCTCAAATTCTGAATTGTCTCCAAAACAATACATAAGTTTGGCTTTTATACTAGAAGCCAAAACCCTAAAAAAAATACTAAAGATAGACAGGTACTATTCACCCGGTTACTATTCACGTGAATAGTAACCCTAGCTCCTAAGTGGATTAAATTTCTTAATCCAATCACCTAATGGACTAGGCCTAATTAACTAAATTAAAACCCAACATAAATAAAATCTTAGCCCAACGAATGGCCTTAGTAATGACTCAACTAAATAAAACTAAATTCCACACTAATCAACCCAATTAAATGGACTAGACCCAAATAACTAAAGATTAAAAAACATAATATAAATGCGACAAGGCCCCCAATTGACATGAATAAAGTCGTCTTGGTCCTCCACCATTTGTTGAAGTCGACTACTCCTCTAGGGTGATCAAATAGATGGTCTTCTCTTCAAGCTTGGCTTGCTTGATCTCTTGGGGTCCTTGTTTGAACCAAGCTTGAGCAAAACAGCTCTTCTTCTGGACCTTGGAGCAAGCCTTTGTGATTGCTTCTTGAAGTGCACCTCCTTTTGTGCTTGGTGCTGGTTTGTCTGCATCACATATGCCTTGAGCATCCACTGTCTAAGATCCATTCATCCCTTGTCATCTGCAGAAACAATTAGGTTTTAGGTACCCAAACTGATTTGGGTCCTTCATGGTTAGATTTGGTTCTTTTTGGAACCCACACATATCTAACTCTTTCTTCTTTCTTTTTGAGAATGCAAGTTCTAACACCATGACCATACTTTCCACAATAATAATATATAATGTGTGGTACATGATAGTGGGTGTATATGTTCTTCTTAGAAGTGTACTTATGAGTGTTTCTTCTGAATTGGTACGACTACTTTCTATAATTTGGTTTGTTAGCAACCAGATTCTGTCTAAAGGACGTCCTCATCCTATTTGGTTTATTAGCAACCAAATTAGGTATCTGTGACCAGCTCGAACTTGGACGTGTAGTTTTCACAGACATATTGATACGGCAACACTACCAGAACAAAGCTAGATAGCACCTCCGATTCAATCGAGTCACCAAGATCAGAAATCAATTCAACCAAAAGCTTTAGTGATTACCTCTATCACCTCAAAACACAACAAAGGTGTTAAGCAACAATAGAGTAATAAACACAAGGAATCTTGTAAACACCACAAGCAATTCAATTACTTGATGAGTAAACACAATCCCTAAAATAAACAAGAGAGAAATCAATCTAACTTGCAAAACAAGGTTTAAGAGAACCTCCAACTTTATTAGCAAAATAGCTATCAATAAACAATATTCATCATCCGTTTCAAATATGAACCCCAAGGATCTTATTTATACTAGTTTAATACTAAACCCTAATGGATTTGTAAAACTAAAACAATAAAAATAATTAAGTCGGTCAAAGGGATGGCGGCCAAACCATTAATTCCCATTCCCAATTGGACCTGATTCTAACTAATTAGAATAAGTCCATAAATCCAAAGGCCCATGACGCTACAATACTAATAACCCCATGCATGACGTAAAATAATTACACAATGAACCTAACCAAACTAATGGGCTGCATGACGTGAATTAATTAAATAATGAAACTAATAAACCTTGCCAGCCCGTTGAATTAAATAATGACGAGCCCAATAAATAACTCCCAATATAATTGGTCCAAATCGTCACGGTCATATCGACTAAGCCTCCAATGATGCTCCACTCCAAGCTTGTTTTCCACCTTTTCTTGAATCTTTTGTGAGTACGAATCTTGGACAAGATTAAAAAAGTGAGTGATGATGAACTTTGAACTTGTTGAAATACATCCAAGCTCCACGCTTGTCACCATTGCATCCTCCATGGTCGCCTTGGCGTGCATCATTCTTCAACTTTCTAAATTCGCCTAGGTGACTTGCATCATTCCCTCCCTCCTTAAAACGATTCGTCCTCGAATCGATACCTACAAAATCAATAGGAGGAAATTCAGCAATATCAAAAGTGGTATGAACACGATACTCACCTTGCGAACCAAGTGCTATGCGCAGAAGATAAAGCTTGACACGCGTAGCTTCTCCTCCAGGTTCAAGAAACATGTAACTATCATTCATTTGTTCCTTCCTAAAGAATAACTCAGAGGCACAACATCATGTTATTTATCAGCATAACAAGTAATTTATGTGGATGATAATCAATAAAATAAGAACTAAAATTATTCATCATGTTATCCAATTTAGGCATCAAAGTTGCGTGCATAGGCACAACATCACAAAGTACTTGATCATGATACTTCCCAATGGAAAAAGAAACAAGGACTTGTTTATTTACCTTGATCTCTCCCATGTCATTCAACCATTGTAGCCGATATGGTTTAGGATGATTCAAACAATTCGATCCTAGCTTCTCCACCATCAATGTACTAGCCACGTTGGTGCAGCTTCCCCCATCTATGATCAGGCTACAAATCTTCTCATTCACTAGGCATCTTGAATGAAAGATGTTCACTCTTTGCTCAACTTCCTCTTTCTTCAATTGAGCACTCAGCACACGCCTTGTGACAAGTAAATCACCTCTAGGAGTTTCTTCAATTTCCTCATCTAAAATACCCTCCAAATTGGGTATATCAGCATATGGGTCTTCTTTATCCTCAGAATAGATCTCTCCTCCATCTTTTATGAACATTGCCTTCCTGTTTGGACATTGAGAAGTAATGTGTCCAACTCCAAGACATTTAAAGCATTTGATGGTTCTATGCTTTTCTGATGAAGAACTAGCCGAATTAGAAACCTTAGGTGCAGATTTCAGCTCCAACTTGATTTTCTCATCTTTCGGCTTGTCTTGGGTCTTCTCATCTCTCTTTGTCCACCTAGAATTCCAATTAGTCGAAACTGACAACTTGCTGGAATTGTTGTACTTGAGTTGCTTTTCCACCTTCATAGCCATGTTCACCATGTCTTCTAACTCCACATAATGGTGCAACTCAATAATGTTTGCAATCTCTCTATTCAGACCAGCAAGAAATCGTGCCATGGTGGCCTCACGATCTTCCTCCACATTTGCTCTAATCATGGCAATTTCCATCTCCTTGTGGTAGTCTTCCACACTCTTTGTGCCTTGCCTCAAAGTCTGGAGCTTTTGATGGAGTTCTCTATAATAGTAACTAGGCACAAATCTTTTCTTCATGATTCTCTTCATTTCAGTCCATGTTTCAATAGGATCATCACCATTCCTTCTTCTGCTCAAAACAACTTGATCCCACCAAACTAATGCATAATCACAAAATTCAACAGCAGCTAATCTTACTTTCTTCTCTTCGGAATAATTGTGGCAATCAAAAATCATCTCCACTCTTCTTTCCCACTCCAAATAAGCTTCTGGATCATTCTTGCCTTGAAAAGATGGAATCTTCATTTTGATGCTCCCTACATCCCTATCAACACGAACGGCTCGTTCTTCTCTTCTTTCAAAGATTGGATTTCTATAGGCTCTTCTTCTACCTCTATCATGGTGTATACCTCTTCCCCCAAATCTGTCTCTTTGGAATGCTTCTTCTTCTTCTCCATCGACCTCTTCTTCTCCTTCTTCGTGGTGCTCAAGAGTAGGATCTCGTGTATTTCGTCTTTGGTTCCCACTATTAGTTGTGGACTCTCTTTGCAAATCTTGGATGGCTCGTTCATTTTGTTCGAATCTGTCACTGACTTCCCTAAACACGGTTTGCATCCTCGCAAACTCTTGCTGCATTTCCTTCATAGTAAAGGCTATGTCAATTTCCTTATCACTTTCTTTACTATTACTTGATCCCGCCATATTGAATTGACCTGCAAAAAATCGTTAGTAGAAAGCACCTCACACACTCCCTCACGTGTTTACACTCGTAACAGAATGTGTCCACTCGTGTTTCACTCAAATGCGACTCTTCTTCTCAAATTTAGTGCACACACTCAGCCTTTCACCACTCAAGATTCTATCACAGTTTTACTTTTCCGGATCAATTACAACCAACCAAGTAAATAGAAACCTGCAACGAAAATTTCAATAGAAAACAACGAAATCCTAAAGAATGAAAGAAAACGCAAGACTAGAAGCAATTAGACATAATCAATGAAATAAAGCACACATGTGATGAGAAAAATGTAGGTAATGATTTCTGGTATAATTGAGCAATTCTGAAACAATATCACTCAATAAGAAGTGAGTGGACAACAACAAATGAAAAATTCTCAGAATGAAAGGAAAGATACAAATAAGTAGGAATCAAACTCAACCAACCCAAACTCCAACAATATATTTCTATTCTGCCCAAAACAACAATTTAGTAACTCCAGATGGATCATCAATCAATTTTGCCAGAATTCCTTTTAAAGAAGAATAAGAGAATTGAACCCAAAGTGAATGATTTTCTTGCAACAGCAACAAGCCAATTGAAATTGCAAGCAAATCAACTACAAAACTATCAAGGATAACTCAACTTTTGGAATTCAGTCCTTTTTTTTAAAACTTTTACTGTTTTGACGTGAACAGTAAAAACGTAAATAGTACGAGAACAGTGATGAACAGTACCCGAATAGTAATGACAGTACCCGACAAAAAAAACTTGGAATTCAAAGAGCAGAAAAATAAAGATATATAGTTGAATTGATACCTAGGCTCCGCTACCAAAGATGATACGGCAACAATCCTAGAACTAAGCTAGAATCACCTCCGAATCAATGTTTGTCCCCGACCCCAAATTCAATCAACCGGGATAGAACTCTTCACCCCCAAAACAGTAAGAAATTGGTAACAAAGAGTATGAAAGAATTGAAATAACGCCACAAGTAAAAACTTACTTGATAAGTTGAATTCAATCCTTGAAGTAAAAACTAGAAGAACCACTCTCTTCCAAAGATAAGCATTAAGCTTTCTTATAAACACTCAAATCATCATGTATAATCTGATTTCAAACTTGGTACATGGTTGGCTTTTATAGAAGCCAAAAAGCAAAGGATTGAACTTTAAATACAAGCACTAATCATCTTTTGTTTTCTTTAATGCACACCAACCACACTAACACCAACCACACCAACAAACCAAATGATGAAAGAGCACTCAATATGGATAGTGGGTATCTCTAGCTCCTTAGTGAATTTTCCAACCTGAAAATGAACAGTAAACGCCGAAAGTGAACAGTAATTTTTCGCGCGTGAACTGTAATTTCCGGGATAAATAGTAACCGAACAGTAAATGGCTACTTTTGACTTGAATCTTCTAGAATGCTCACACACTTAGAAATCTCTTTAGACTCCTCTCCAAACTTGATCTTTGAGTCCTCTTGAAGTTCTTGTGAAATTACTGCTTGTACGAAAACTTGAAGTTGCGCTTTGAACTTGTTTGCGCGTGACCTAGTAATTGGCCCCAATGGCTTGCTCAAGTCATCTCTTGTATTTCCATGTTGAATTGCATCATATGGAGAAGAAGCATGGCGTCGTGACCAATCTAGGGAAAGGGGAGGACGCAATGTGCAAAACAGAAACTACCATAGGGAATATGCAAGCGATGGGTATCAAACTGCTAGAGTTGAACACCATAAAGAATACTTTGAAGAGAAACGCCATGAATGGCTTGAAGACGACAAAAGTTCTAGTGAGAGTCTAAAAGGCATGAGAGAAGCTGATACGACAACACACCTAGCCGGTCCTAGAAGCACCTTCGTATCTAAAGTTGTCCCGATCTCAAATCACAACCAATCGTGCACTGTTCTTGCGCTGATGCTCTTCACCTCCTAACAATCCGTGTTAGGCAACAGATGGATGCGAAAGCCCCTCCACCTCCTAAACTCTTGGTGCTAGACAACAAAGAAAGAAAGCACAAAGGATAAAACAAACAAAGAGACTCCTCTCTTTGGGCCGAGATTATTCAAGTTTAACTGAACTTTTTATTACTCAAATAATCTGTCTAACAATGAACCCCTAGGTCTCTATTTATAGAAGAACACATCTCCTCAAAATTGGTGAACAGTAACGTCGGTGAACAGTAACTTCCGTGAACAGTAACGTCAGTGAACAGTAAGTCGGTGAACAGTAACATCCGTGAACAGTATGTCGGTGAACAGTAACGTCAGCTCCTCCTTGAACTCCAAGTTTTGGCACCTCCTCTCCAATTACTAGATGGACTAGGATTTAATTGAGCCCACATAACTTGGACACTAATTAAATCCTTACAATAATAAAATTAAAATAAAAATAGTTGATTTTAATTTGACAACTATAATTAATAAAATGGATATGTCGACACCTCCTTGAAGGTGGATTGATGTCGACTGGGCCCAATGTGCTCTCGAGTCAATTACTCCTTAATTCACAGCAAATTCTTGGGCTTCAGTTTCAGCTCCTCTCCAATCTTGATTTTTCCATCTCTTCTTGAACTTCTTGTGAGTACGAATCTTGGATATGATTCGGAAAGTGAGCTTGTTGGAATACACAGTGAGCTTGTTGGAATACATCCAAGCTCCATGTTTGTCTCTATCGCTTCTTCCTTGGTCGCCTTGGCGTGCATTAGTCTTGCCTTGGTTTGCAACATTTTAATAAAATGGATATGTCGACACCTCCTTGAAGGTGGATGTCGACTGGGCACAATGTGCTCTCGAGTTAATTACTCCTTAATTGACAGCAAATTCTTGGGCTTCAGTTTCAGCTCCTCTCCAATCTTGATTTTCCATCTCTTCTTGAACTTCTTGTGAGTACGAATCTTGGATATGATTCGGAAAGTGAGCTAGTTGGAATACACAGTGAGCTTGTTGGAATACATCCAAGCTCCATGTTTGTCTCTATTGCTTCTTCCTTGGTCGCCTTGGCGTGCATTAGTCTTGCCTTGGTTTGCATCAGAAGCTGGTGCAAAACTTTTAAAGGCATTAGAAGCTTTGGCGAAGCATAAGGAAGAGAAGAAGGCGGAGAGCCTTACAAAAGGAGAGCTAGAGATGAAGGCTGAGAGCCCTACAAAAGGAGAGCAAGAGAGGAAGGATGAGAGCCTTGCAAAATGTGAGCTTGAGAAGAAAGCCGATGGCTTTGTAGAAGGAGAGCAAAAATTGAGAGAAGATGGTAAGGGTGTGATCGATACCATCAAAGAGAAGAGAGAAAAGAGTGGTGACTTGAGTGGAAAAGGTGAAGATAAAATCACCATTCTTGAGGAAAAATCAATGGGGCAAAAGAAACAAGTTTTAATTTTAAACAAGAGAGAAATGAGGGACGTGTATAAGGAAAAGAAAAGTTTGTTTATACTTTTGTACAAAGAAGCTTGGTCTAAAGCTAACACTAACCCTTTTCTTTCTAGTTTTGTTGTTGTTTCTTTGCGGGATTTCAGGAATGCTTGCCCTAAGGAGCTGGTGTTATATGATGCAAATAGATTTCAGTTAGACTCTATACCAGTGGCGGAACTGGAACCTGGTGGAGGACAACTGATGCAAATCACCTAACCCTAAAACCCTAAACCCTAAAACCCTAAAACCACCTAGGCAAGCTTACAGACTGGAAGAATAATGCACGCCAAGGCGACAATGGAGGAAGCAATAACGACAAGCATGGAACTTGGATGTATTCTAACAAGCTCAAAGTTCATCACAAGCTCACTTTTAGAATCATGTCCAAGATTCGTTCTCACAAGAAATTCAAGAAGAGATGGAGAATAAGCTTGGAGAAGAGTGGGGCCCACAATGACAATCTA
>JAKUCV010004810.1:31876-61039 GCA_028386065.3 Turnera subulata | reverse complement strand
CTCTAACTGATTCGTTCCAGCTTCGTCTTGGTCTAGATGATTTGTTCCAGCAGTTGGGTGAAAGACCTCAACCGAACAAGGTACGAAATTTTGTTATGCGGTTTATATGCTTCACATGTGGTTCTTGGCTAAGTTTCCATTGCTTCCGCTGCATTTTATGCTTGTATATGAATGTCATATTGCTTACGGAAACTTACACAAAATCCCTCTTGTCTGTTCACAAATTTACCCAGGAAAATAATGTGTTCTTTGAATTTCACCCACATTATTTTTGTGTTAAGGACCAGGATACCAAGATAACCCTTCTCACCGGTCCGAGCATTAATGGGTTGTATCAAATGCCTTCTCCCTCTGGTCAACGTCTCTTGCACTCTTTCCTTGCTGTTCAGGAAACACCATTGATTTGGCACATGCGTTTGGGGCACCCTCATTCCCGAGTTCAACAACAAGTCCTTTCCCAGCATTCTCTTCCTGTTCTTCGTCCAAGTAGTGTGTCACCTTGCCCTCATTGTCCTTTGGGCAAACAGTCCCGTCAATTTTTACCTTTTAGTAATAAGCGTGCTACTTCTCCTTTGGAGTTAGTTTTTAGTGATGTTTGGGGACCATCTCCAACGTCAAGTGTCGATGGTCATTTTTATTATGTTGTTTTCTTGGACGACTTTAGCAAGTTTCTTTGGTTCTTTCCCATTGCCAATAAATCGGATGTCTTTTCTTGTTTTATTTTGTTCCAAAAGTGTGTGGAAAAACAATTTTCTCTCAAGATCAAAGCTGTTCAAACTGATTGGGGTGGAGAGTATAGGAAATTAAATAAATTTTTCCAAAATGAGGGTATTCAACATCGAGTGATCTGTCCTCACACTCATGAACAACAGGGTGCTATCGAACGCCGACATAGGCATATTGTTGAGATGGGCCTAACGTTAATGGCCACTGCCAACATTCCTAGAAAATACTGGCATTTTGCACCTCAGTTTATCTTATAAATCGGTTACCTACTCCAATTCTACGTCATAAGTCCCCTTATCAGGTTTTATTTCATCACCCTCCTGATTACTCTTTTTTAAAAGTGTTTGGTTGCTTGTGTTTCCCCTTACTTCGGCCATACAACCAACACAAGATAGATTACCGTTCAACACCTTGTGTTTTTCTAGGGTATAGTTCTCAACACCTTGGTTATCGATGCTATGATCCTGACAAAAAGAAGTTTTATATTGCACGGCATGTTACCTTTCATGAGAGTGTTTTTCCGTTTGCCTCTAAACAACCAGTGTCGTCTCAGCCTTTAGTTCCCACGCCGACTTGGACTACTGTGCCATTAACGGTGTTTTTCCCGTCTCTGCAGCAAGGTAAGTCTCTCACTCCCACTCAACCTCTTCCTTCCAAGCCGTTACCTGTAGACTTATCACCTAAATCCTTAGCACCCGAACCCACTACCTCAGCATCTTCTCCACCTCTCCAGTCTATACCTGAGGAAACCCATCACTCCACTCCACCAACCACACCACGTCCCACAATTCCAGCCCCTGGTTTGTCTTCTATTGCACCAGAATCACCACCTCATTCTTCTTCTCTTTCTCCTCCCTCCACTTCACCTCCACCACAACGAGCCCTACGCACCAATCGTCGCCCACCTCAACGATATTCCCCATCCAATTATCATGTTCAGCATGTGTCACCACCCGCACCTGATAGTGAGCCCAGTGCTTTTGCTACTGCTAATAAATTGCAGGTTTGGAGAAGTGCGATGGAGGAGGAGATGACTGCTCTGCGACAGACACGTACATAGAACCTTGTGCCTTATGTTCGCGGTATGAATCTTGTTGGTTGTCGCTGGGTGTACAGGATTAAACGGAAACCAGATGGCAGCATTGATCGTTATAAAGCAAGATTGGTGGCCAAGGGGTATCATCAGCAAGCTGGCATCGATTATGGTGAAACTTTTAGCCCGGTGGTTAAGCCTGCAACTGTTCGAATAGTTCTCTCCATAGCTTTGTCTTGGAATTGGCCGGTCAAGCAATTGGATGTGCGCAATGCATTCCTTAATGGTTATTTACAGGAGCAGTTTTTCATGGTGCAACCTCCTGGTTTTGTGGATCCTGCGAAGCCACAACATGTCTGCCATCTTCGCAAATCCTTGTATGGGTTAAAGCAAGCTCCCCGCGCGTGGTACTCTCGGCTCAGTGACTTTTTAGTTCAGCAAGGCTTCCAAGTTTCTCGATCAGACCCGTCCCTACTTGTTTACAATACAGATAAAATCAAGGCTTATTTGCTGGTCTACGTTGATGACATAATAGTCACAGCGAACAACTCTATTTTTCTTGCTGGTATACTTCAGAGATTGGGAGCAGCCTTTGCCTTGCGAGATTTGGGCAGACCTTCTTATTTTCTTGGTCTGGAAGTTCATAAAATATCCGATGGAGTTGTGTTAACTCAGGAAAAATACATTCGTGATGTTTTACGACGAGCTGGTATGGAGACATGCAAGCCGGTTCACACGCCAGCCTCCACAACACATAATTTGCGAGCAGACACTGGTGAGCCTTTGGCTGATCCCACACCCTATCGACACTTGGTTGGGTCTCTGCAGTACCTCTCTCTTACTCGGCCAGATATTGCCTTTTCTGTCAGCAAAGTCAGTCGGTATATGCACCAACCAACAAATGAGCATATGGTGGCAGTAAAGCGCATATTGCGCTACTTGAAGCATAGTATTCATCTTGGGCTTTGCATCCGAAAATCTACTGGTGATGATCTGCAGGTCTTTACTGATGCGGACTGGGCAGGTAGCTTGGATGACCGACATTCCACAGCGGGTTTCTTTATTCTGTATGGTGGTAATTTAATTGCCTGGGCTTCCAGAAAACAACGGACAGTAGCACGGTCCTCTACCGAAGCCGAATACAAGGCCATGGCTGATGGTGTGGCTGAGCTCATGTGGATTCGGGGACTCTTATCTGAGCTTGGAGCATCCGCAAGCAAGCCAATACTATGGTGTGATAATATCGGGACAACGTTCTTGAGTCACAATCCTATCTTAAATGCCAGAACGAAACATGTAGAAATAGATTACCATTTTGTGAGAGAGCAGGTTGCACAAGGGAAACTCCAAGTCCAGTATGTCAAGAGTGATGATCAATTAGCAGATGTCCTAACAAAGCCTTTGTCCACTTCCCTTTTTCAGCAGCTGCAGAACAAACTCAACCTTGGTACTAAACCAGGTTGAGTTTGAGGGGGGATGTTAGAGATAATGCAGTTATCAGGTTGTTAGGCTAAAGTGATAACCAATACACCTTGCATATTATCTTGTATGATAACTCTTATCACTTAGTGTTGTATTCCGACTGTAACACAATGACATTGAGTATAATACAGAGACGAGGGCTGCACAATTTGTATGCCTTCCATTCACATATTCTCTGTTCCTTTAGAAGCCCTGTGCTTAGCCAGGGATATGCAAATAGCCAACCTGCCCCTAAACACGGATGCTAAGGTATCAATATTCAACTGATAATTCTCCTGTTGTTGGTCTAATGATCAATGAATTAAGGCTTTTGGCCGGCTCTTCTTTTATTTTTATTTTTCTGATAAAGCTCTTCTTTTTTAGTTCATTCTCATATGTATAGTCAGTTATGGTCCCATGGTCGTAATATAAGGCAGCAGCATCAATTGTGCCATTCAGCTTTTACTGTCGGACCTCAAAAGTTTTGGATTTCAAATTCTAAGGAATGAGGTCCTTTTTAGTGATAGTTCTGAATTGTGGTGTAAACTCTGTCATCAATGGCTATAAGCAATACAATATCCGTTTTCCCAAAAAAAAAAGAAGAAAAAAAATAATAGTAATAAAGTGTTATAAATATAGTGTTTAATGTGTTGTGTTTTATGTGTTTGATGCAGAGAAGTTAGGAAGAAGAAGAGGAAGAAAATGAGGAGAAGAGCAAAAGCAAATGCTCGTCAAACTGCGTTCATTTTCATTCTGTGTATTGTGTACAATATATAGGAACTGAGGGTAGGTGTAATAGTTTGCACTTGACATCCACACACAACCACGTTTTTTATAACACTCCCCCTTGGATCTCATTGTGTGTTGAGTAGAATATGCTTTTGTGGGATAACTGCCTCATTAAAAACCTTACCAAGAAAAACTCTGTGGGATAAAAACTTGGTGAAGGAAAAAAGAGTGCAGTGCGTATTCTATTCCCCCTCATTTTGGCCTCCCTTGATATCACGATGTCGTTGCATGCCAATCATCCTTGTCATCTTTTGGTGACATTTGGTGACGTATGACTTGTCCGATTTTGATATATCAGTCCTTCAATTGCGCAATAATTCGTTGTTGGAATGCCATCCTTGCCATCTAGCTTTTTGTGGTCGCAATGAAATCGCAGCTATATGTGTAAAGTTGTAGCACATGCCTGTCTATGCTTTATGTGGATCAAATAAAGGACCTGCATCTGCAAAGACCAACTATATTCTCTTTGGGGTTATAAGGTTAATATAATACCACATCTGTTATTCCCCCAAGATAAGAGCAAAGTTATATCTTGCCAATAGACTCAAGTCAAAAGCTTCAGACTTCATATTACTAGCAATATAAATTGCACTTTGAGAGGGTACTCCAGGACCAATCTAATTCTTTGACTTTCTTGAAACTTAGCACAACATTTGGAAGCTTCTTCAGGAGTTCCAGTTCAAACACAAAATAATAGAAATTCACATATAGGTATGAACAAACAACATAAGCGATAATAAATTCATGCATGTACTTTATACTATGCATGCTCAAGTTGGTTTAAACCATGTAAAGATCAATTTAGCTTAATTTGTATATTTCCTGGAATTTGTTGCTTCAAGCAACTTGAATCCTTCAGGGATTCTCATGCATATGTCATGACTTATGGATCCGTAAAAATAGGCTGTAACCGCATCCATTTGATGCATTTCTAATTCTTTCATATATCTTCATGTATTGCCAGACTTATTAAACACTTAAAATAATTGCATCCACCACATGGGAGTATATCTTCTCATAATCAATACCAGGTCATTTGCGTAGAACCTTGTACTACCAATCGTATTTTGTGCGACAAGCCGTGCTTTCCCCCTTTTTTGCACAAGCACCCATTTATACTCAACCGGTTTTATACCATTGTTGTATGGACTACAGGTCCGAAAAATTCTTCGCTTCACAAGCGAGTCTTACACAGCCTTAATTATATCTCTCTATATTTTGGCCAATCATTCTGCGCCTACATTCATCAATAGATGTAGGTTCATGATCCTCATTTTCTTTAGCGTTATATTATAAATAAAGATAGTATTCCGTCGACGGTTATTTCATGTCGGTTCCATCTTATTCCTGACACTGAATAATTAATCAAGATCTCGTCATTTTCATGTGTTTCTTCTGGAACTTTATCAGCTGTGTCAGCAACCTCTTCTGGAGGGTTTTTCTCTTCTTGAGGATTTTTAATTTGAACCTCTACTGGAGGCCTTATTTTCTCACTGGGGGCATCTTATTTCTTTGCTCATTTTTCTCTATCGAGAATTTTTATTTTCTTTTGGAACCAGTATATTCTACGCTTCTTGCATACTTTAGATTCATTTGCATACTATACTTGTTCTTCTGGAATATTAATTTGAACATGAGCATTTGCAGCTGGTATATAAGATTTGGTCACTTTATGTGTCTGGCAATTTTATATCAATTTTCCTGCAAATGAATCATCTTTTAAACTTCAGGTTCACACTAATTTTTTTGAGGATTAAAACTAGTTATTGATATGTATTTCAATAAACTCTTGATCTAGCTGCTTATCTTCTCTCCCTTATGTTGGGTAAACTCTGTCATCAAATTAATAACCAACATATCCAACATACAAAACATATATTCCCAGTCTTCTTTCAGGACCAATTTTACTATGCTGTAGTGGAGCATTATATACTGTATAACCAATGGTCCGAAGATGGGAGTTACTAGGTTTGTGACCATAAACCAATTAAATGGGAGAACCTTATGATAACTTGTTGGCTTGATGCACACAGGTGCTGCTACATGTAAAATATTATTTTCTCAAATAGTAATATTTCATTAACAATGGTCTTGCAATCAATTGGAAATATTCACCCAGATCGGTTTGGGTTTATTTCCAATGATATACATTATCCATTGAAGAAATATACCAGTATTCTCTAGACATATAGTCTTATAACATAATTGGGGATGTGTACACGCAAGTGGCTTAATCATTAAAATTAGTGCGCACAATGCCAACTTGCGTCACACAATAGACCATCTAGTCGATGCATCATAAAAATTACTTAGAAGGTCAACACGGCAGATTTATCAGTCCGCGTACATGTCCCTGAATTATTCCCAAACTTACTAGTAATTCTAGGCAAACCTCATCTTGGGAAGGCCGAACAATTAATTTTCGCAGCAAACTGACACATGGAAATTCATTGATTGTAAAAGTTTCTGATTTTTCAATGAATAACCAAATAAATTTTGTGCATCACTATTGATCCGGGATGGCCCAACCGGTCATGCCAAACAATAAATCTATGAACCTTCAAGTTGGTGCCAGCTTCAGGCTGCGCAAACTGTGTATTTAAACACTTAAAATTGCTAGCTTCAGGCTAGTACATTCCAGCTTCTGGTTGGATATGGTAAGTTTTAATTACTCAATTGCTAGCTTCAGGCTGCATATGTGCTAGCTTCAGGCTGCTATACATGTGTCAATTTTAGGCTTATGTCTGCCACTCATGTCGAAAAGATCAGAATTATTGAGCAATAATCAATGTAGTGGCAAACTTTTCAAAAAAGCATAATCCTTGAAGATTAAAAAACATTTGGAGTTTTGTGAAAAATAATACACATTTCTAATCACCGAAAATCTTCTGGATCTTTTCAGAGACAGAAGGCTCAGACTATAAAAAGGGGGGAAGATATGTGGTGGAAACATACAGAAAATCATCAACAAGATAAAATATGCCTTCCCCGACTACTGTCTTTTTTGTTGAGGGTGCCTCTCTAGGAAGGAGGAATAGACTAGCATATAGTATGATGAATGAACAGCAAGAGGAATTACCGAGTGAGCTCGCAAGAATTCCTCGTTTAGTTTTTGTTGATAAGCTTTACTTATCTAGGTTCTTTGTGACTCCTATGGAAGAAACTTTCTTCCTGGAGGACCAAGGCAATCTAAGAGTTTTCTTTTATGGCTCAGTTAACTCTATTATGTTTTTCATATCTGATAGAATGCAGAAATTTCAGCTAGAGCCTACTTGTCAAATATTGAATCAAAGCAGTTATTATCAGGTTTCCATGATGGCTCGGAGCATTCCAAGAGTGTCAGGGTTACCACCTACATGGCCTAAGGTACGACTATTACTATGGAATTGCAGGGGTATAGCTAGAAGGTCCCAAGATTTTGTGCGTACCTTAAGGGATCTGAAGAATCAGTATAAGCCCAACATGGTACTGATTATTAAAACCTTGTGGCAACCTGCAGAGAACCATGGGTAATTCCACTCTGTTTTCCTCCAAAAAATCGGTCTGAGATACCTGGAGGAAATAACATGGGTGGTATGTGGTTCTCCTGGAACGACAGTGTTAGGGTCAACATCAACAACGAGGCTCAAAGTTTTAGAGTTATTGTTGTACCCAACAGATAAATAATTATTTCAACTTTTGTATAAGAACAATTCCTCTATGTGGATGTTCTCAAGTAATGGATCCATTTTGCAATAATATGCATGCTTTCCCTTAGCTTTGCCATTATAACCTCATTCACGGCCACAGGCACAATTAATTATACTGTCTTATTCACTTCAGGGAATAAAGTAGAGTCAATTCAATGAGATCCATAATAATTTCTTTTATTACTGCAAGTGGGGGTTTCTGTACTCTTCAAGAGTATTTGCTCTTTCAGAGCGTAAATATATGATCTTCTAGATCATAGTAAAGCTTGCGTTAAATATATGATCTTCTAGATCATAGTAAAGCTTGCGTTCTTCGGGAACATATTCAAACTTATGCTTTTCTGGAGCGTATTAATCTTTGTCTCATTACAAGATTGTACTATCACATGTTATGTGAAATAGTTGACATCCACACATATAACTCTCCCCCTTAGATGTCAATTTGCATTATCTTAAGGACAAATGCCTGAGCCATTATTCTAGAAACGATTATAACATACTGTAAAGTAAATAAAATGAAATAAAATATAACACATAATAATAAAGCTGAACATAAAATAAAATTATTCAACATATATTGACTTGCACCTTCAGGGTAAGAAAGATAAGCACAGTGTCCATCTTCTGGTGGTCATATTTTTTTTTTTCAATTTTCCCTCAAAGATCTGCTGGATCTTTTGGCAGTAAGACTTCCGATTTTTGTTTTATTTTCTTTTATTGAGTCTTCTAGACTATGCATTTTAACATTTAATGCCCATGATAAATTTCTTCTGGAAATTTTATGGGCCTCCAATTCAAATTTTGTAATAAATTAAATAAATAAAAGATTTAATTAAAATAAATAAACATAGGCCTTTATTAATTAGCCCAATTAAAATTAAATAAACGAAAATTAAATGCAATGAGCCTTATACGAGCCCAATCAAAACGTAAATTAAAGCAAGAAAATAAATATAATGGGCCTTTTCATAGCCCAATAAATAACCAAAAATTAAATGCAATGGGCCTTTTATTAATTAGCCCAATTGAAAATTAAATAACCGAAAAATAAAGGAAATGGGCCTTTTATGAGCCCAAGTAAAACGTAAATGAAAACGAGAAAATAAATATAATGGGCCTTTTATAAGCCCATTTGTAATTTAAATAAAACATAAATTAAATAAAGGCAAAATAATAGAGGGTATGCTTACTCGATAAATCTTTCAGCAATATACATTCTCCCCCTCTTTTTTCTTTTTTTTTCTCTTTTTTTTTTTTTAAATACCCGGGCTGGGCCATGAACAGTATCGGCCCAGGCCCCTGCATAGTGCCAACACAGGCCCATGCAACCGGCCCGAGCCAGCCCAGCCCGTCAGATGTCCAGCCCAGCCAAGGTGCGGGTTAACCCGACCCAGACCACAGACCCGGTCGGGTCGTCTTCAACCCGCGGCCTGTGCGGGTGCAGGCGGAGCGAACAGCGAGGCAGCGAGCTGCGGCAAAGGCGCGCGGCACAGGGACGCGAGCAGGGCGGCTGCATGGCAGCGCTGGTCGTCAGCTGCACGTGTGTAGGAGGAGGCAGATCTGACTCAGCTGCAACGGATCGTCGGGTCTCCTCGTCGGCTTGCTTCCACGGAACAGCAGCGGAGGCGTGGAAAATGAAGGGGCGGTGCGGAGACGTGCGGGACGACCGGTGACGGCTGCAGATCGTCTCGGCGTCGTGGTGGCTGCAGGAGGAAACCAGACCCGACGGAGCTTTCCGGGTCAACGGGCGTGGCCGTCGGGTTTCCTCATCACGGCGGCGCATCAAGCGGCAGAAATGGGCAGAGGAGGCGACGTTCGGTCGGCGACGGCAAGGGGAAATGCTTGGTGGTGGCGGTGAGACGAGCTACGGCCCGGAACGACTCGGCGTGAACAGTACCCGTGGTTTGGTGACGAGTTGTTCATGGCGCTTTATGGGGTTTTTTTTCTCTGTACTGGTTTTTTTAAGCTCGGGCAGAAAACGATCGTGCTGATAACGTGTTATAAATATAGTGTTTAATGTGTTGTGTTTTATGTGTTTGATGCAGAGAAGTTAGGAAGAAGAAGAGGAAGAAAATGAGGAGAAGAGCAAAAGCAAATGCTCGTCAAACTGCATTCATTTTCATTCTGTGTATTGTGTACAATATTTAGGAACTGAGGTTAGGTATAATAGTTTGCACATGACATCCACACACAACCACGTTTTTTATAACATAAAGAAGATTTTGAATATATGGGATGTTCCTGTTTTAACTTGTACATAAAGTTGTTGCCACTGGCAACTACGTTGCCGATATCAACCAACATATCAAACCCACATACCAGCGCCGACTATGAGATATCTGACGAGTCAAACAACCTGTTAGAGGACCTTATTTAGGTTTCGACATGACAATTTGAGACCAACATGAAATTAGTATATATAGGTATGAGATTTTCAAAACGTTTAATTTAATGTATTGACCCAACACGACACGAAAAATTAACATTTTAGATCACAAGTTGACCCGCTGACTTGATAAGTATCTTTTTATTACCTGGTTATATTAGGTTATGTATATTTCATTAATTTAATATAATATTTACTTAAATATTTAAGACCTACTAAAATTATCCAATATTATAAATGCTTTAAAATATTATCATTCTATAATTCATAATTTTATTTAATATATGAGAAAATCTAATTATATATCTATTTACTTAAAAAGTATAAACTCAAACTAATTTATAGACATTTTAGATTTAATAAGTTAATCCGTGGATCAACCCGAACCCGGTGCTGTGAATACCCGACCCAAAATCACTTGGGCCTATTCACCTATTCCTTTCACCTTCTTCCTCGGGTCAATCCCATGACATTGGAGTCGCCACCCAAGTTTTATTAAGGATAAAACTTGGGAAAAACCTTAGTGTGACTCCTTTAGGCTACATGGTCATGGCGAACCAAAGTCGTGGGATCGGGGGTTCGTCACGAATGGGAAGGTGTTAGGCACCCATCCGTGTTGGGTCGAGACTATATGCAATTGTAAAATGAAAGTGTGCCTGGTGCAAGTATGCATATGTGGAAATATAAAGAGAAGGGGAGAAGAAGAAGATTTGGAACAAAAGGGAAAGTAAAATATTTGGGCTTGAGTCTCCACCACTAAAGACCACTTATGTACCCCGGCGACCGGGTTCAAAGCGCACGTAGTTCTTGACATGGCATCACAGCAATCACATAATAAACAAAAGCATCATCAAATAACCAGCAAGCAGCAATCAATAAAGTGAGCAATAAAAAGGGTTAGAACACTTAGCTCGGTTGTTGGACAGAAACTATGGGTCGTCTTCTATTGGATTTTGGACATTGCAAATGGCCGATTCAGCATCTGAGACTGCTTGTGTCAGGTCCTTCTACCCGGATTGCCCACCTTCTTGATCTCCTCTTGATCCCTTCTTCTTGGCTTCTTCCTTGATGCTTTCCTACGAAAGTTCTCTAGAGTTTCTGCTTATAGGGATGTTTCTTGGCTTGGAAAAGTAGGATTTCTCCAAGCAAACAAAGCTTATGGGTGTGTGTGTAATGAGTGATTGATCCTTTGAAATGTGTATGAGGGGTCCTATTTATAGTGCTCTGGGGAGTCTAGGGGCCTGGACCTGCTTAATGGTGAAGATATGCCCGAAAATTTGGTCCAAAACCACGTAGAATCAAATCGGGGGCGAAAATCGGGCAATCTGGGCGCCAGGACCGCCAGGGCCGGCGGTCATGGGATGGATGACCGTCATGGCCGGAGGTCACGGGTGACAAGACCGCCATGGCCGGCGGTCATCCCGCCATGACCGCCCGGCACCTCGCGTTTTTCCCGTTCTTTCCTTTTTTGTTCCAGGTTTCCCTTAATTCCTCTCTAATTTGACTCCACCGCGTAATTAACCCCTAATCTACCCAGAATCAGCTCTTTTATTGACTAGTACTCCCCCCAATCATCTCCTAATTGATTAATTACACATTAAGTCCCCATTTAATGCCAAAATCATACCAAAAACACATTTACCATTAAGGGATGATTTAGCTCTGATTTCCCACGAAAATTAGAGCTAAGATTGGTCTGCGAGTAATGTGTTTATGGGCTACTCAACTCTGGAAGGTCCATATTTCGTTAACTTAGGCCCTCACATTCATACTTAACCCAATAATAAATCATCTCATTATGATTGGGTTAAAATAAACAAGAAAGCCCAAGTAAATAAAATAGGACAATATTTTATTGAACTAGGTTTAATATATTTTTATCCTAAGATTAAATCATCTCATTAATCCTAAGGTTCAAACGTGTGAATTCCCAATTCATAAAACTAAAATAAATTCCAAGTGTGCCTTAGCCAAAGACTAAATCATCTCATTAATCTTATGGTTTGAGCTTACCCAAAATCTAAATTAGAGGAACATTCATGGGTCAAATTCGGGTGTTCACAGATGCCCCTCGTTGATAAGTCCTTAGAGACTAAGGCCGAAACAACGTAAGGAAAAGAACAACCAAATTTGAGGGTTAGATGCGTGGTGTGTGCCAAGTTTTGGAGCATCCCATACTCCTCTCCAGGAATCATCTCATCCTGAAGTTTTGAGGGATGGGCCCTCAGATTCTGGAAATCATCTCATCCCAGGTCTCGGGAATCTTCTCGTCCCGAGGTGATAGAATCATCTCATCTATCGGGTTGTCGACAAGGAATACTCCCATCCTTGTCAGCTGGGTTTCGACTTGGGAATCATCTCATCCCAAGTCTCAGGAATCATCTCATCCCAGGATGATAGAATTAGGTTATCAACAAGGAATACTCCCATCTTTGTCAGCTGGGTTTCGACTTGGGAATCATCTCATCCCAAGTCTTGGGAATCATATCATCCCAGAGGCGATAGAATCATCTCATCTATCAACAAGGAATACTCCCATCCTTGTCAGCTGGGTTTTGACTTGGGAATCATCTCATCCCAAGACGATAGAATCATCTTATTTATCAACAAGGAATACTCCCATCCTTGTCAGCTGGGTTTCGACTTGGGAATCATCTCATCCCAAGTCTCGGGAATCATCTCATCCCGAGGTGATAGAATCATCTCATCTATCAACAAGGAATACTCCCATCCTTGTCAGCTGGGTTTCGACTTAGGAATCATCTCATCCCAAGTCTCGGGAATCAGCTCATCCCGAATGGCTTCGCCATCTGATTTTCGTCAAAAATGCCGTCTCACAGCTTGGCTATCTAGTCTCTAGGCTTCTTGTGCCCCTACCATCATCTAAGATGTCGCTTCGCGACTGCGTTGTCTATGCCTTGGGCATCTCATACCCTACATCTCTCAACGGAAAGGTTTCACTTCGTGGTTTGGTTGTCGGGAATTATCTCATCCCGTGGTTTGCGAGAATTGTGTTCCCGGCTTCTGGCTCGTATGTCTCAAGGGTTACGGGAGCCACGTCCCGGCTTTAGTTTGGATCTTAAGGTTTGTGGGAACCATGTCCCGGTTTTTGGTTTGCTCATCTCTATTTTTCTCTCAGGATTTTCTCTCTATCTAGATTCCCTCGTGTCTGGACTCCTCTCTAGCTTCTCTCTTGGTTTGCTCATGTCTGGATCCCTTATGGCTAGGTTTCCTCGATTAGCTCCTCTCATGTCTGGATGACTGGAGAGTTTGCAAGAACTGGGTCCTAAGCTTTTGACTAGGTCAACTGGTTTTCTTTTTGGGGTGCAAAGATCGGGTCTTTGGCTTTTTGACTGGATTCTCTCATCTCACTGGGTTGCGAAGACTAGGTCTCCAGCTTTCGACTGGATTTCCTCAACTCTCTGGGTTGCAAAGACTGGGTCTTTCGCTTTTGACTAGGTTCCTTCTCGACTAGGTGCTCTCATTGCTTAGGTTCTCTCATTGTCTTATCGCTTTAGGGTGGTCTGGATCATATGCTCCTAGGTTGTCTAACTGGGTTTGGAATAGATGAAGGTGTGTCGTGCCCTTTGAGACATACAAACCAAGAGTGGGGGTGTGATGCCCCAGGTATCTCGCCAAGGTTTTAGAGATGGGGTTTGGGGTGCCCCGGGTTTAGAATCATCTCTAGGCGTCCCAGCCCATAGCTAAATGGGTGATCTACCTAGTTTGAAATGAATGAATGGGCCCGCTGTGCCCTTGGGAGTCAATCGATCAGAATGGGATTGCATGCCCCAACAATTGGTTCGAACCTCACGGGGTAGCATGCCCCAAGCAAATCTCAAATCCGTGTGGGGTAGCATGCCCCAAGAAGCTTGACTCAAAATATGGGTAGCATGCCCCTTGCAACCTCATTAACCCAGATTTCGGGCCCACCGTGCCCCTAATATCATGATGTAGGTCTAATCTATTGTGTGATGTCAGCTTGACAAGTCGGAGAAATAAGGCATGACATGCCCCTTGTCTACAATTCTCATTATCTACAAGATTTGTTCATGCCATGCTCCTTCAGCTAGCAACCCTAGGAAATATAAGTCTACATCGATTTTCGGTGTCACCTCTATTGACCATCTATCTTCAACCAAGTCTACCTTCTCATGTTCTACATGCAAGTGATGCATGAGCATGTCTACAATATATTCATCTTTTCATTGCATGAGGGCACCCCTAGCTTCTATATGTTGGATGCAAGTGCTTATGGCATATTTTTCCCTCTTTCTCTCTCCCCCTCACTCCTCTTCTTTCTATGTTCCCCTCTTCCTCCCTCCATGTCTTCTTCTTTTCCTCTTCTCTCTTGATTTTCCCTTTCCCCTTGGATGCAAGTGCCATTTACTTCTACATGCATGTTTAGATGTATGTACTTTCTATCTTAGACATATTGGATTCGAATGTAGATGGTCCTAGTATGATACATGAGCATTGATAACCATTTGAGCTAAGGAGAAACTTAAGCGGCTTGAGAAAAAAGCGAGCCATCCCATCAAAAAAACCAAAGCCTCAAAGAAAAAGACACCCAATGACTATGAACCTATTCATTTCAAACTCTAGCTGAGACCCTAGAGGTAAGCATTCCTTATCAAAAAGGTTTTGATGGGCAAATTGTCTAATCAGAGTAAGGTGGATAGACGAGTGAATACCCATTTGACAATAGATGGGGGCAATGTGCCCAGATGCTTCTATACCCCTTTCGTTGATGATGACATTGCCAACCGAATGGTCTATCTCTAATGAGTGATCTCACACATGGATATCTCTTTATTGTCATTGACTACTATCCCATTTTCGTTTTGGCCTTAACTTTTGCCTAGGCCGCCCTCTCGGGTTTTCAACCTAGCAGGCTTCTCTTTCCTATTTTTTTCTTTTTTTTGTTTATTTTTTTTTTCTTTTTGGGGAGTAGCAGCCATAGACACAGAGTATTGCGATCACAAAGCTTTGGGCAAGATCAAGACAACTCTGGCTGGGTATACTCGGATGACTAATGGAGAGGTAAACTATCAATTTCAAAGAGGGGTTAGCGGACCAGAGTGCTATTAGGAGACCATCGAAGATGCACGACAATTGATGACCAAATTCACAATATATCTTCTTGGGAGAGGCGGACTCAATTGACAATAAAATACAAGTCAAGAAGAAAGGCCTTATGACAACTAGAGAGGCCCGAATACAGTCAACAGTGTGGCAAACGCATCAAGCAATGACCCCAATCCTTCCATTGAATCAGTCTGGGAACCAACAATAGACCGAGCCCATTATCGGGTTACCTACGTATCTGTGGATGTGATGTTGGGTTTGAGATGAAGACAACGGGTGTTTGGTAGAACGGTGTTTAGTGAAAGGCTGAAGATAGTGGGAGAATAATTGTATTATGACTTCTTCCTTCCTTCCCGATTTCAAGGGATGAGAGAAGAATCACCATTCAGGCACCAAGGGTCACTTCCTCATTTTTTTTCCTCTTTTTTTTTGATTTCTTTTCTCTTTTCTTTTCTTTTCTTTTCCTTTTTTTTTTCGAGGAGAGTGACCCTTTTGAACAAGTGCACTTGGATTAGACCCTTTCGGAATCTAGATTCATCTTTGGGAAGCAAGTCTTCTAGACAAGTGTTCTCGGCGGTTATGGTGGGGTCTACATGGAGGATGGGTTGGATACGCATCCAAATGTCAAATCGGGTATGTGTTCGAAGGTCAGTGTTGGCAACATGTTTTTAGGAGGCGGAGTAAGGTAAGTTTTTAGGATTACATCCACAAAATCAGGTCTTCATAGTTCGTTTTATGGTCCCCTAGGTTGATCCAATAGAATGTCATGAAGTCACGCATACTTTTCCATATACACACAAAAGATAAGGAAATTAGAATTTCATTCCTTATGTAGAAAGAATCAAAGTATAAATGGTGACACAGTTGACATAGCAATTAACCCTTGCCCCTTTCGACTTGACTCAAACTCTATACTTTAAAGAACAACTATAACACCCCTCTCGATTCTTGGTCATCACTCTACCCATGCTTAACAATTTGGCTTGTGGTTGCTAATCAACTCCTCCCACACTTGTAGTTCTCGTCTACCCTCAACATCATTGAGTGGTCTCTTGGAACGCATCACCTCTATTGCCTCATCTCATTGCCCCTATGCTATCGCCGCCTTATCATTACTCCCATCATCCCTCTCATTATCATATCCTATTGTCATCCCATTTCCCATCGTCACTTCTCACATCTCTTCGTACGTTCTTCTTCATTGTTTCTCCCCCAAAGAATGGGATTTACATTTCTTCCCATGAGAAGGCCCCCTTGGACTTGTCTTAGTTAGTACGATCAACTCTTGTCGGCTTGGCTTCGTATCCTGGTCCTCTAGCTTCCCAAATCGGCATCTCAACTTGACAACTTGACTTGGCTTCTTGAATCAACTTAGCTCACCGGCTTGGCCCATCAACTTGGTTCGCATTCAAACATTAGAGCTTACAACATTCTTCTTTA
The DNA here is from genome assembly GCA_028386065.3 of Turnera subulata. Taxonomy (NCBI): domain Eukaryota; kingdom Viridiplantae; phylum Streptophyta; class Magnoliopsida; order Malpighiales; family Passifloraceae; genus Turnera; species Turnera subulata. The sequence goes on along the minus strand of JAKUCV010004810.1, from coordinate 44,427 downwards.
GAGGATGCTTGGACTTGCATCTCCTTTCACAAGGAAGGCCCAACGGTAAAGTCTCAACCCGCCAACTTAGCTTGTCAGTCTGGCTCCTCGGCTTGGCTCTTCAGTTTGATTCTTCATTTCACTTCTTGTCTTGGATCATCGGCTCGATTCACAAGTGAAAACTGGGGCTTACATCTGTGTTTTTGAAGAAGGCCCAATCAGATCACCTCATCTCACCTCTTCTACTATGGTTATTGGGGCTTACATCTCCTCTCACGAGAAAGCCCAACCAAGTCGCTCGGTCTCCCCTTTTCTGCCATAAATATGGGGGCTTACATCTCCTCTCACGAGAAGGCCCAAAGTCACCATGGTGTCTCAATTCGATGCTTCATTATTGCTTCGGCCTACTTCCCATCTTCTGCCTTAGGATTCCCCCCACAATTTCCTATGTTTTCACTATCCCCTGTCTATCTACCATATGCGAGATCAACACCTTTGGGGTACACTCTTAACTTTTAGTGTTTTCACCATTTCCTCGTCTACTGTGATCATTGCCTTATAATGTATCCACTGTTCCTAATATCCTCACCATCCCCTTCCAACTAAGTCAATACTCACTCCGGGTGTCCTAAGGATTTAATTCTAGTGATAGAGTTCATGGTCATCAGAGATCTTAGACTCAAGTCACGTTCTCTTTCAAAGCATTTGAAAAAGGTTGGAAAACGTGATGGGATAAATTCGTAAAAACATTTTTCTTAGTTTTCCAAAATATCCTTATCTATCCTTCTTTGAAGACACAGGCCCGAAGGGTCAGAATTTTAAAAATGGGACACCCTAGCTCGAATTCTATTTTGTGCTTTGAAAAATATGTGATGCAATACCAAATGTATGCAAATTTGAATCCCCTAAGATAAGGTAGACCGACTGGACATATTTGTCAACTATGAAACAACATAAAAAATCTAACCTCGACTTAAGCATGTATACTCACTCCCTTAAGGTTTCTTTCCTAAACTCATCAGTTCACACCACACGATGTAGCACCCTACGCAGAGTTAGCACGGCGGTCCCGCTAGCCGGTTAGCGGGTGGAGTCAAAGGGCAGCGCCCTTTGCTAGTGCGGGGCGGGCCCAGCAAATTTTTTTCCTACTATACCATTTCCTATATATTTTTTATTGATTTTTCTGATTTATCAAAATAAAAACACTTTATTTACATATACAAGAATCCACAATAATAACCACACAAAAAAATGCACATACCACTTATTGATTCAACATGCATGAGATGCTCAGGGTATGCAGCTGGTTGGGGGCTAGAGATTGCCGCTAGGGAATAGGTTGACCTACTCACATGTGATAAGGGATATCGCATGAAGTCCAAGGCCCATTAATCCCCATCATTGCTAAGCATCAAGAAACGGGTTCACTCAAGCTACTATCACTTAAGGAAAGCATGTACCAGACTCGGATTCCCTCGTCCTCTTACGGTAGAGGCTTCACATCAATCATCATGAATGCAAGGCACTTATGATGACACATAAAAAGGCACACAAGATTCAACGATTGCACAAAGTTTCTTGAACCCACTACTTCCCCAGCGGAGTCGCCAACTGTGAATACTCGACCCAAAATCACTTGGGCCTATTCACCTATTCCTTTCACCTTCTTCCTCGGGTCAATCCCATGACATTGGAGTTGCCACCCAAGTTTTATTAAGGACAAAACTTGGGAAAAACCTTAGTGTGACTCCTTTAGGCTACATGGTCATGGCGAACCAAAGTCGTGGGATCAGGGGTTCGTCATAGATGGGAAGGTGTTAGGCACCCATTCGTGTTGGGTCGGGACTATGTGCAATTGTAAAATGCAAGTTTGCCTGGTGCAAGTGTGCATATGTAGAAATATAAAGAGAAGGGGAGAAGAAGAAGATTTGGAACAAAAGGGAAAGTAAAATATTTGGGCTTGAGTCTCCACCACTAGAGACCACCTACGTACCCCGGCGACCGGGTTCAAAGCCCACGTAGTTCTTGACATGGCATCATAGCAATCACATAATCAATAAAAGCATCATCAAATAACCAGCAAGCAGCAATCAATAAAGTGCGCAATAAAAAGGGTTAGAACACTTAGCTCGGTTGTTGGACAGAAACTATAGGTCATCTTCTACTGGATTTTGGACAATGCAAATGGCCGATTCAGCTTCTGGTCTCAACAGTAAAGTTGTATCTCTCCCTCTTAGATTTCAAAAGAGTCCAAGATCACGAACTCGGGATATGAATTGTTTTCTGAGACTGCTTGCGTCAGGTCCTTCTACCCGGATTGCCCACATTCTTGACTCCTAGAATGCCTTTGATTGCCTCCTCCTCTTGATCTCCTCTTGATCCCTTCTTGTTGGCTTCTTCCTTGATGCTTTGCCACGAAAGTTCTCTAGAGTTTCTGCCTACAGGGATGTTTCTAGGCTTGGAAAAGTAGGATTTCTCCAAGCAAACAAAACTTATGGGGGTGTGTGTGTAATGAGTGATTGATCCTTTAAAATGTGTATGAGGGGTCTTATTTATAGTTCTCTGGGGAGTCTAGGGGCGTGGACCTGCTTAATGGTAAAGATGATGTCTGAAAATCTGGTCCAAAACCGCATAGAATCAAATCAGGGGCGAAAATCGGGGAAAATCGGGCAATCTGGGCGCCAGGACTGCCAGGGCCGGTGGTCATGGGATGGATGACCGCCATGGCCGACGGTCATGGGTGACAAGACCGCCATGGCCGGCGGTCATCCCGCCATGACCGCCCGGCACCCCACGTTTTCCCTGTTCTTTCCTTTTTTGTTCCCGGTTTCCCTTAATTCCTCTCTAATTTGACTCCACCGCGTAATTAACCCCTAATCTACCGAGAATCAGCTCTTTTCTTGACTAGTACTCCCCCCAATCATCTCCTAATTGATTGATTACACATTAAGTCCCCATTTAATGCCAAAATCATACCAAAAATACATTTACCATTAAGGGATGATTTAACTCTGATTTCTCACAAAAATCAGAGCTAAGATTGGTCTGCAAGTAATGTATTTATGGGCTACTCAACTCTGGAAGGTCCATATTTTTTTAACTTAGGCCCTCACATTCATACTTAACCCAAAAATAAATCATCTCATTATGATTGGGTTAAAATAAACAAGAAAGCCTAAGTAAATAAAATAGGATAATATTTTATTGAACTAGGTTTAATACATTTTTATCCTAAGATTAAATCATCTCATTAATCCTAAGGTTCAAACGTGTGAATTCCCAATTCATAAAACCAAAATAAATTCCAAGTGTGCCTTAGCCAAAGACTAAATCATCTCATTAATCTTATGGTTTGAGCCTACCCAAAATCTAAATTAGAGGAACATTCATGGGTCAAATTTGGGTGTTCACAGGTACGATTATAAATCAATAAATGGATTCGACATGACATGATTATTAAATGGGTCGGGTTTTTTTTTTATTTAAATTAAATGAGTTGGGTTAGGTTGAAGAATCAAAACTTGATTACCTGTTTAACCCAACAACACAAATTATTATGAAGTCAACATGTAAGTTTTTAACCAAAAAGAAAGAACCAACAATTGATATACAAAGCATTGTTTGGTATATCTCCAAATTTTTTCTCTAGTTTTGTAGTTTAAAGCAGTACTATTCTTCTTGTTACATAAAAAGGAAAAACAAAGTGAAAACCATGACAGATGACACATAGATCTACAATTTCATTTTAGATGACAGTTTCTACAATTTCAATGCACTTGGGAGCTTATTAACTTACTGAAATTAACAAGATAAGTAGGACATTATAGGTTGAATAGATATGGGTAATGGATATAAATAGGTCAGTACAAATTTTATATGGATTCAATTGGGTATTTTATCTATTTAACTCATAAAATAGTGGGTTTATATGAGTTGTGTAATGAATAACTCATATATTAGTAACCTAATTCAATTATCTACATAGGTCAAGATGGACCCAATCCATTTGGGCCTAACTTGGCTCGGACAGGCCCATTTGGCTCAAACCATATGGGCCTAAATCCTAGTCTAAACCATGCAGGCCTAATTGGGCTTATCTGGGCCAATTTAAACCTGACCTGGTTCGTGTCTAATTAGGCTCGGATAGACTATGCGAGGTTAATATGGACTTGTCAAATTAATATTTGTAAAGTTAAGAAAGTTAAAACACAAATTTTTAAAAATATAGATTAACACTAAATAAGTAAAGGATATACCCTAAGTCTAAATGGATATGAATATCCTTTAAAATTTTTTGATAGGTCATAAATGAATAAATGAATATGACCCATTACCCAACCCACGAATAGTTATGGACACCCATTTTGCCACTAGTCAAAAGTGTTTATAAGGGGAAATTCCAAGTGGAGACCATCAGCCTTTCTCTCTTGCTTCCTACCGGTATGTATCTTGTTGTAAACGTGGAAAAGGTTGACGAATAAAACGTGTGGAAACGGAGACCACAAAAACAACAGAAACCACAAGATGCCGAGATGGAATTTGACTAAAAATCGATTATATTTGAGGTCCGTTACACATAGTTGTAGGATTTCTGGCCGAGAATCAACCCGATTACATCATGAGGTGACATGATCGATTTTTGACTAAACCTTGATAGCTAGAAATATAATTATTTCACAACCGCGCTAGTAATTACCCCAATCTAAACGCTATTAGTATTTTCTTTCTCAGACAACATATCTTCCATCTTGTCAAGTAAGCTCGCTGTAGGTTCCAGAGCCATCTCACCTGAAATAAAGAAGAGCAAAGACGATAAAAGTGATCAGCACCTCCCGTCAACATATACATATATGCAACAAGAAAAACCAATTTCGGAAATTACCTAGTTTTGGCATTGTATGGGCCTTTGGGTGATGAATCACAACAGGGTCTGCACATAACATATTTTCCATCTTGTCAATGAAACTCATTGTAGCTTCCACACCTTTCTCATCTGAAAGTAATTAAGAGCAAAGACGATAAAGTGATCAGCACCTCCCATTAATACATATAGATGCAGCATCTGCAAAACCAATTTCGGAAATTACCTAGTCTCGGTATAGTATGGCCCTTTGGGTGATGAATCACAACAGGGTCTACACAGAATTTTATAAGTTCTGTTCCATATGGCCTCAAGAAGTCAGTTTCCCCTGCAAAAAAAGGGTTGGATTCTGTAAAAAGTGAATTTGTCCAGGCAATCGTCAAGGTTTACTGATATTGTTGGAAGTGGCGGAAGATATGACGAATCACCACCACAGATTCACTCCACTACTCATACAAATTGATTTAAACTTTTGTATCTCATCTCCAATTAGTGCAATTCATAAACAACTTATTTGATTTGTGTTGTTTTTTTTTTGTCGTACATTAGGTTTGATTGGTTTGGTTAGTTTGTCCCAAACTGATGATATAGTCTGAAGCATGAAAGAAGAAAAAGGGACCTGCAACTGCCAAGGAATTGACTGACAAGTGACAACTACATACACATTGATCACATGAACCCAAACTGCAACCCACATAAGATTCTAGTGTAAATTAGTTTAACGTTACGAAGCACATGTGAAAATGATAACCTGGTTCGAGGAATTAGTTTTGGACACTGCCACCTGCCTGTTTTTTACTCTCTTATACAACCACCCACAAAAAAAAATGATAAAAAAAAAGAAACTAAAAAACACAAGCAGAGTTGACTTTTCTTCGAACATAGGCAGTTGATCACCGAAGGACGAGCCCTCGTGTGGTCATGTGCCGACGGGAGTTAGGTGGGGAGGGGAGTTCCATAAAACGGTCAATGTGGAAGCATTAAAGAGTTAGGCGAGCAAGGCAAAGATAGAAGGCCGCCAGGTTGCAGCCCACCAAACATTCAAGAAGAAAGTTACAAGGAGGTAGGTGGCAGTATATAGCATGTTATAGGCAAAATAATAAAAATATGGGACGAATTAGGAAGTGTTGATAATGACATTGAAGGTCTAGATTCTAAAAGAATTAAGATACCTAAAAAGTGAAGGGAAGGGCATTGAATAGGAGAGGAGTATGCTTTATCGGCCACGGATGACGCCCGAAACATAGCTCCTCCAACAATAATCAGAAACTTTATTTTGGGGACTTTGGTTAGAGCCACACCCTGCAACCAAAAACAGGAAGACATATGGTATATGGTTAGCCTCCTGTGTCCAACTATCATCTAAGCATTTGATGTTGTAATGCATTAGAATTAAGTGAAAGAAAGCATGTCGGCATCTTCTAGTCTATAAAATTTTGAGAAGAAAAAAAAAAATTGGAATGAATCAGCATCTTCTACGTACCTTCTCTTGTAAGCCTGGCAGCGCGGCAGACAATATTGCTCCCTGTGTCATTTATGCACATGCCATGATTATTAAACCAATTTTGGTAACTAAAATAGCAAAGATAAATCCAAAGTTGATTACAGCAGACAAATTGCTCCTCCAATTTGTTTATGCTCTTGAGCATTTGCTCATCAGCAACCGTAAGGAGAAAAACTTAAAGACGACTAGAAAGAAAAAGAACACAGCATTCATCGTGTCACACGTACCTGTGAGAATCCAAGGAGACCGTCAAATGGTCCATGCTTGATCATGAAATCCTCAATGTAAGCAAGGCACTCATCAAAGTTGGTATACTCGGTGAATTCCTGAAACAAAACAACCAACGAAATTGACCTTTTAAGGAAACAAATACCCAAATACCCATCATACAATCAAAACCACAAAAATCAAATCAGAAACATTTTTTTTTTTTGGGTTCCTGACGTGATTGGTTCAAAATTTGGACCTTGTTGAACTGGAACCATTCATAATAAGGAGGGTCAAAGATGCCTTCAACGTCAGATTTTCCATTGGCGGGGAAAGGCCCGTCTGGGAAGACAAGATCAATCCTCTGTAGCACCGATTCAGGCCACTTGTGCACCTGTTTCTTGAGGATTTCTCCACTGGTTCTAAACCCATGAAGGCACAGAAACCTGGGTTTGTTTCCTGTCTCTGCTTCCTTTCCCATCTTTCTTTCTTACAACTGTGTTGTTGTTGTTTTTCTTTTCTTTTCTCTCTCTCTGTTTCTGTCTTTTTGGTCCTTGTAAAACAACAACAACAACAACACTGCACGGTTCCAGTTGTTTTGGAAGTCGGATTTATAGGCAGAAAACGTAACCACGCCAAAACAAAAAACTAAAAAAAAAAAAAAAGAAGTAAAGTGTCTCCCTCCCATAATGGATCTTACGGTGTTGGATACAAAATTAATCAGGTCCATAGATTCAGCTGCCCGCAATGCATTGCATACTGAGAGAGAAGGAAAAAGAAAAGGAGGTGTGTCAGAGTCATGTGTGCCTGCGTGTCAACGTGTGTAAACCAAAACAAGCAACCATGGCCCACAGGAGCGTTTTCTGAGGGATCGACGGTGGAGAATGTGGGGAGTGGGTTTAATAAACGGTGATGATCTAGAGCAAATAAGGGAATATCTGCACCAGCTGTACTATATCAAAGCTTGTGCGCGTATTTAAAAGAGCGCCAGTTTTTGACTCGTGTATGCACCACGACGGCTAAAACAGAGGAAACGAGTTTATAGGGTTTTGACTTGTACCGGGGCGGAGGCTACTCATTTTCCAACTTCTTTTGGTGGGTTTCTAATTCAATGTTGTTTGAAACCTTGCTGCTTAGGGAGAGAACTAGAGAAAAAAGGTAAAACACTTTGGTCTGTGCCTTTTCCACTGTTTGTATGAGATCCATAGGAGATAATTTGGACCGTCGAGATTGAAATAGTAGGAGCGAGCTTTGAGGCGAGGCCGTGACCCTGACCTGAAGCTCGGCTTACAGACAGACTAATTAACTTTGTATTGAACTGTTTCCTAAAAATAGGAAAAATAGAAATGTTGTGCAGCACTGTGTCATGTGTAACGTGTTGTGTTTCATAAGCGAAAACATACGATTATCTCTTTTCTCTGCTTCTCTTTTAACAATTACCACGCAATCAAGAGATCATAAACACCAATCCATTAAAAGATAGCCTTGTTCACGGGGCTAAACCCATATATATTACTATGTAGATTTCATAAATTTCATTACTCAAGATAAAGGATTGCATATTATATACCAAAAGATATAACAAACCAAAAAAATATCTAACTTGATTTAAATAATAAATAAAAAATATTTTACCTAAATAGACAGATGAGAAATAAACCTAATAATATTTTATTTATAATTATCTTGATACATCCATGTATTATCAATAGTTTGGTCTTGTATAGTATCCTTATTGTAGAGTTGTAGGTTGTCAATTATGACCTTGCCTTAGCAATGGAGATGTGTATTACTGATGTCATTATTGAGTCTCTGTGAAAGTGCTTACTAATGCCGTGCCTACTTTCCTCCCACATTTGCTATTAATGGATTGTATCCAGACAAAGCTAGTATCTTTTCATGTTTCCACTTTTAGTTTGTCTGTAGGAGAAGACTTCCTTAGTAAGTTTGCATTGTCTTCTTCTTATAATTTTGTGTTTGTTCTAAATTTACCTGGAGGTTGTTTGAGTTTGTTGCATAAGGATATTTTTTCCTCTGTACAAGTCGTTGTTCCATTATGGAATGATGTTTTTTTTTTTAAAATTCTTTTACAAAGATCATTAATTGTCTTTTTTTAAACATTAGCATTTTAGTATACATATATATCTTTGGGGATAAGTTTTGAAATCTTAAACCTTTTAGCCAAAATTAATTGAGTTCTAAACTTTTCAAAATTAACAATTGAGTCCTAAATGTTATATCCATTATACCAAACAAGTCCTAAATCTTATTTACATTAAAAAAATGAGCTGACATATCTGTGATGCAATGATATGGCATATACATGTGGCATCATTATCCATCGCATAAAGTTTTCAGTAAAAAAATACATATAGTTTACTTAATCAACGTTTTAAATACATAAATTTAGTATAAACTTATATCAAAGTTATGTCACAAAATATTTGTAACGAGAACATATAGTTTAATTATTGTAAAGTTAACTATTTCTTAAATTTCTTAATATTTTTTAAAAAATTTCATATGTTGTGAAGAATTATGATGCTTAATAGAATATTTGTGAGAAAAGAGTGTGGATGATAATTTAATTAATATAAGGCTAAATTTCATTTTACACACTTTAATTTGTTTATTGTACCACTTTTGCAACTTATTTTTTTTCTTGTATCAAATCACCCATTCAACTTTGCAAATAGTTCCAAATTGCACATTTCATTTGTATGTCTTGAAAAGACGGTGACGTTTTTTGCTAGACTATCTTTGACAATCTGTTTTTTTTAAATCCATTTTATATATTAATATTTTATTAAACGATAATGTTTTGATGGAATTATCATCTTCCTAAACCAATTCTTATCCACAAAACTTCAACCTAAAATTCCATTGTTCTAAAAATTTAAATAGAAGATGAAAACCAACTCGTCATTATCTCTGGTATATGATTGCACTACAAGCAAATAATTGAGGATTTAGTGATATAGAGTCCTTGGGTAGTACTTGTTGAATTATTTGGCATAAATATTAGCACTGGTGTGGGAAATTGGACGGAGATGAAAATAGTACATAGGTTCAAATGAGTATAACAAGAAAGTATATCCCAAAATTGAATAAAATTAATGGCGATAGAGTCATGGACTTTTGGGGAGGGATATCATTTGGGATTATGATTAGGATTTGGGATTTATGGCCGTAATAGTAATTCTAGTGGACTGATTTTAGGAATAATTTATGTTTAACTAAAATCAGGTTGTTAGGAAAGTTTAGTATCCGAGCCACATGCGCTCTTCATGTAACAGAATTGGTAATTTAATACTATTTGCAAAGTTGAATGGGTGAAGAAGGAGATGGTATGGTGTACTGGGTGCAAAAGCATGCATGGAGTAAGGTTCAGCAGGAAGAAATAGCAGGTGTATCACGAGCGACACAGAATGAAAAAGGAAGGCGCCGCCTGCATTATTGCCTCAATAATGCAGGCGTGTCCAAACCGCACCAGAAAATAACTGATGCACCCACTTAATTATTTTTCGGTGTGATTTTTCTGAGGATTCCGGGACCCGAAAAATACCAACTTAGGTCCGAAAAATCTACGGAAAAATTCCGAGTGCGGGAAAAACCTCGGTTTCGAAAAACGACGCCCGATTTACCTTGAATTAATTACCCAAGATTAAATTCAAAGGTAAATCACTTTATAACGACTTTTACAGTCCCGGTTGAAACGCCCCGACCCGTATTTACCGTACACAGTAAACACGAGCCGGAACTGTGACAACCCAGCCCAACATGACTCAGCATACAGTGTAATCAACAAATATCTGGGCTCAACAGCCCATAATAAAATCAACAATAAAATATCATAACTAGCCCAATGGCCCAATAATAACAAAATAGTGCACAGCGGAAGACTTTAAACTCTATGGATCCGAGCCCTGTCCAAGGGATAACGCAGCAGCCTGTCTGGAATGCACCCAACCTGTACCAAAAGATAACTCATCCTACGGGATGAAAGCCCGCAGGTGAGGGGTGAGTCCGAAGTGCTCACGACAATGGAAAGACGATCAGTATGCACACTATAACTACTCAAGTCAAAAACACGGGCTAAACAGCCCAACCAAAAGACACGACCCAAAAGACTCAATAAAACTAATTATCCAATTTTATCTTTCCCGGGCCCCGTCACGGATAAGCTAGGGTCGTACCAGGTTATCAACCTATTCCTGGTGCCAGATCAAAAAGAACCCGGGATCAACATCCCAATATCAAACTCAGGGATCAACATCCCAATCAAACCGGCATCAACATGCCCATCAAAAGTAACCCAGATCATGGCACCACAAAACAGTCACAAACCATCCGGTCGTACCTCTACTTACCACGTGACAATTATATACCGTCATCAAAAAACAAACCGTAGGGATCGACATCCCTAACCAAAATCCCGAGGATCGACATCCTCATCACAATTCATTATTAATCCGTTATACTTAATCCAAAAGACACAGAAAATCAACACGGGATAAACATCCCAAAAATACCAAACAAGCACCGGGATAGACATCCCGAGCCAAAACACAACAAAAGCACAGCATCCAACAATGCAACAACACCAAACACAATAACCGAGTAATAAGGCACATATTGAAGGAAATCCATCCTCACCTTGGCCGATTACTCAACTCCGGAACTATGACCGGTACGACGCCGGCTCCTCGGGAAACTGCCCGATATCAATCCTATACACAAAACAATATACACTCACATAAATGCACATAATCGGTACTATGATGCCCAATACTACGACACATACCCATCCCGGTTCATATCCTTTATTATCATCTTTTATCGAAAATATTATACCGTACGTGTATCCGAATACAATTTCGGTACCATACTTAAGTAAAATTCTTTTCAAAATATTTTCTTAAATTAATTATACTTTTCCCAAAATATAAACACCATAATTTTTCTGGAAATATAACTTATGTACATATCTTCCATAATATTTCCATAAAAATTATTATACTTTCCAAAAATATAATTTCTAAGCATTATTATTATTATTATTATTATTATTATTAGTAACACATATCCATATACTACATATATACATATATACCTCCCAAAATACTATAACTCATACTTACCATATTATCATTGAAATAACCATAACATAATTACCTTAGTTTCCCAAAATAATATGTCTAAGTAATTATTTCCTAAATATATCAAATGAATAATTATCTCAGGTCAAATTAATTATTTGTCCATTCGCCAGAAAATTATATAATTACAAATCCTATACTCTTTCTAGTAAAAGATAGCTTATATATGTTTTCCCAAAATTTCATAGTACGTGCATCCTTTCTAAACAATAAATTTCATGTTGTAACTTTTTTTTTTGGAAATATAAATCATGTATACCATATATATTTTCCAAAGGAAATTCTATAATTTCCTAGGAAAATAATAACTTATGTGTAATTTACCAGAATATATATCGTGGTGGTATAAAACACAATAATAATTTCCTAAACCAATTGTAGTTATCTAATTTTTCTTTCCAACATTAACCACTATTTTTATTTATATATATATATATATATATATATATATATATATATATATTCTTTTCCAAACCATAGTTAAACTTACCACACTTTCCAAAATATAAGTATACATATCTTCTTTTTTTTCAGAATTAAATACTAGCAATTTAGTAATTATATATATGTGTGTGTTTTTTTTTTTTTTGAATAATAAAAATCGGACTGGGCTGAATTAAAGGAAACAGGCTCAAGAATATAAGCTTAAATCCACCAAGGCCAGGCCCACAACTCCAAGACAACAAGCCCGAGTTCGAGCCCATTGCCTTGGGTCCAGTAACCACAGCCCACCTGTGGTCGTCTTCCACGATGAGCGCGGCTACTCACCTTGGTGAGGCTCCGGCGGCGCGAAGGGAAGGGCAGCAGGACGGCGGTGAAGACGCTGCTGTGGGTGGTTGCC
>JAKUCV010004810.1:2928-25919 GCA_028386065.3 Turnera subulata | reverse complement strand
TTTTTTTTTGTTTTTGCAGGTGATGGCATGCAGAGACAGGAAAAGATTGAGTCACGGGTACACTATTAGTTCACAGGTACACAGTGGGAGGCGGCTGCGAGACTCAATCTTGCAGTCGTGTCCCGACCGGACCAGAAAATAATCGATACCCCGTAGTTATTTTCCGATGTGATTTTCCGAGAAATTCCGAAATCCGAAAAATACCAACTTAGGTTCGAAAAATCCGCGGGAAAATCACAAGCGCGGGAAAACTCTCGGTTTCGAAAAATGACTACCGATTTACCCCGAATTAATTACCCAAGATTAATTCGACAGTAAATCGCAGTAAAACAATTTCTACAGTCCCGGTAAAAATCCAAAAATTTACCCGGGCTGTTACACCGGTAAAAATCCAAATTTTTACCCCGGACTGTTACATGGCAAAATATATAAGGAAGAAGGTGAAATTGAGTTACTATAAAAAGATTAAAGATAAACACTTAGTTTGGGAGCCTAAAATTATAAAAGAGGAAAGAAAAAAAATATGATGGAGAGAATTTGAAAGAAATTAATTAAATATTCTTTTGCTTGAGGACAAGAGGATTAGACAAAGGGTGGATTCCAGGAGAAAATTATCTCCTATAAGAAGAGAATGTCGATCTTCCCAAAATGGGAAGGAAATAAAGAGAATTATAGCCTCTTAACCAATTTTTTTATTTTGGACAAATTTATCCTCATTATTTTATATACAGAGAATTATAGCCTCTTAACCAAAATTTTTTCATTTTGGACAAATTTATCCTCATTATTTTATTTTCTCTTGATAACAATAAGGTTATTTTTATCATTTTGTCTTTTTATCTTTTATTTATATAATGAAATATTATATTTTGTTCTTCATTCATTTTTCCACTCTTTATCCTCCCAAACCGAAAAAGTAAAACAACTTTCTCCTCCACTTTTTTTTTCTATTTTCAATCATTTCTCATTTTTTTTTTAAAAAACTTAGGGTAAGGATAAGGAGGAAAATAGTAAATGTGACAAGGTGAATGCCTCCTCCATATATAAATAGGGTTCGAGATGAAAATCTCATATTCGCCTTAAAAAAAAAAACATTACAATCCATGTAAGGGTTGTTAGGTTCTTAAATGGGCTAATACTATTTTTTATCCTTATGTTTGTTGACTAGGACATTTTTCATTCACCTGCGCACAAATTTAATATCTATGTTGAATTTTTAAGATATTTTTTTATTTTTCTCCCAATTTTCAAAAGAAAATACTAACGTGCCAATTTTTTTATGACTAGTCAGCAATTGGGCCCAGATCGAGTTAGACCTTTTCCACACGAACCACATCCATTTGAATCCCTAACCCTTTTTTCGCCCAAAACTCGTTGGCGGAGTTTGGTTTGATGTGAGCTCGGTTGTTGACGTGTCATTTAAAAGTAGAAATTAGGAGAAAAAAGTCTCAGAAATTTGACATAAGGGTTAAAGTTGTGTGTTTTATAACGGATGGATGAAAAAAGTCCTAATTGATAAACCCAGGGATGAAAATGTTATTAGTGCGTTTTTAATATTGATGGCATTTCTTTTTTATGAAAAATAGTATTAGCAGCATTATTTGGAAACTACCACTAAAGCCAGCTAGGCCCAGCCCAGAAAATGCGACGTAGACACGGAGGCAGCTAGCGACGCTCTATGACCAATCAAAATCTGCCATGTATGCAAAGAAAAAGTTACGAAACAACTAGGAAAAGATCCCCTAATAATAATAATTAGAAGAAACCAACCAAAAGTCTCAAATCGTCAAATTTGGAAAACCAAACCGAACAATCCTAAATCCAATCCTCCAGAAATTTCTCCGAAATCCAGAAAGGTAAAAAAAAAATCATCGGGAATGGCGGCAAGTTCGAGCCGAGGCGGCGGCGGTGCCTTGTACGGCGGGCCTGCCGCGGCGTTCCGATCAAGGTAGTAATGCAATCCTTTTTGTGCTTGATCCTAGGGTTTATGCTCCTTTAGTCGGCCCGATTTGGTTGATTTTGTTGTATTGATACGGTTGTGCAGAGAAGGGCTAAGCACGAGACCGGTAGGGAGCTCCGATGAGATACAATTGAGGATCGACCCGATGCACGCAGACCTCGACGAGGAGATAACCGGCCTGTATGGCCAAGTTCGGCAATTGAGGAATGTAAGGACCATTCGTTTTTATTTTTGCTTTTTTTTTTTTTGGTTTGGAAATGAGGAAATTCTTGCTTATTGTGTTAGTTAGTATTCTCCATCGAACTCTCTAGAGAACATTTATGCACTGGCTTTTTATTAACTCTGGGCATTATTGCTAAACTGTTTGGTATTTTCATTGTTTTCTATTCTATGTTTTCTATGTTATGTTTAAGTTGGTTATTAATTTATATATATATTATGCAGGTAGCTCAAGATATAGGGTCAGAAGCAAAGTATCAGAAGGATTTCTTGGATCAGCTGGTATGCTATGGTTCTTTTATGTCTGGCTTTTGGCATGCCATGAATTCTGTTATAAAACTCTGAGTTTGCATGCTACTGTGCTAGGCCTTGTGATTTCTTGGGGGTTGATCTTTTTGTGGTTCATTGCATTAAGCTGCCAAGTTACTAGATTTTCAAGCGCGGAAAGTGCCAAAATATATAAAAGATACTGCAATATATTGGTTTTTCTTAATATTGTATTGAAAGTGATAGTATCCATGTCACATTACTCACCGTATTGGGTTGAATTTTCTTCAACTATCTGTTGAATTGGAATTCCACTTTTGTGATAATTAATTGTTATACAATGAACTTATGTTATGGAACCATGGGATTGGGAAACTAGTGTTTTGTTGCTGTGTTTGAGTAAAAAAATTCAGCATTTAATAATTTCAAACCTTGATGTGTTTATCCAACTCCAAAAGTGATATAGCCACATTGAGTTTTAGCATTGAAAGCAAGATTCCATTGAGTGGGATTAACGCTTCCCTAAACATAATGTTCTGGAGCTAGTAAGTACAGGACTCTCGTTGGTAGAATATTGGTATGATCCACTGGGGCAGACACTTGCATCTTGTTTGTCTCCCCGACTTGTAGAACTATGGGAGGTAATGCTGTCTGGCCTAGCATATACAGAAACAGTCTTAAGGATGTCAATCTGATCCTCTTATCCGAAGAGTGAAACAGAAAGGACATGAAAAGTTTTATGATCTTTCCCTCTCTGTTAGTTTTTGGAATGGTGCAATTGTGGAAGTTTGTAAACTGGTGCTAGCCTGAAGGTGAAGTTTATTAGAGGTTCGAATACACATTTCTGTTTCTGAACTTTGACAGAACTGCTTTTCCTCTTGAGCTTTGTCCCCAGGGGAGATGCAGGTGAAAGTATTTGGAATAGTTTTAGGAAACATTGTAGGATTATGGTTCAAGCTATAGAATTGTACCTGCGTTTATTGAATGAAATTTGTAATACCAGCTTGTCGCATTTTATCTTTGCTTTCTCTAAGCTGCAACTGCTTACTAAAAGCTTGGTATATTTCATAACAGCAAATGACTGTGATCAAAGCTCAAGCGGGCGTGAAGAACAACATAAGGAAATTGAATCAGAGCATTATCAAGAATGGTTCAAACCATGTTGTTCATGTTGTTCTTTTTGCGTTGTTTTGTTTCCTGGTTGTCTACCTCTGGTCGAAAGTATCTAGAAGATAAGGTCTGAATGACCACTGAAAATCATGTTGACCATGGCCATACTAGGACCGGGAGTTGTAATGCAGATTTCATTGTAGAATCCTACATTACTTCTCACGATGTCATATTGGGAAATTAGTGTTTTCTTTTGTTCTCTCTATCCCTATCTCTCTCTCTCTCTCTCTCTCTCTCTCTCTCTTTTGTCTATAGTGGTATGCTATATTTCTTATGGCTGATGAGAATGTTAAGGCATATTCCTCCAGCTGCTTGATGTATAAACGATGTATTATTATGTTTCATAAGAAAGGGTATATTATTATTGTGAGCTATAACGTTACAAAATAGTAAAGTTTAATACGAATGCTAACAGCTGCAGGCTGATGAGTGTGGCTTGTTAAATGAGCTCCTTTTAGCACTTTCCAGCTTGTTTGTTCTTGCTTCGTTGAGAACGGTTCGTGCCCAATCTGCAAAGTGGGTTTCATTGTGGCCAACCTGACCAGACTTGTAGAAGTTGAAGCAATCAAGTTCGTTTTCAGGAGAGGGGCATTCGTATTTGCCCAACGGCTCCCACCATGCTCCTTGGTGGTTCATTCCAGATTGGTCTGCCATCCAATGATGTGCATACTGCCCTATGCCTGCAAGTTCTAACCATCCTTTTGGGAAGAATTCCATTACGCTACTATTTCTGTTCATGAAGAGCATGTTCGTCAGCTGTGCACCGTGTGGAGATGCAACTACATCAGTGTAAGTCATCTCTCGGACCTGAAAGAATTAAAGATATAAGCAACAAACGCTGAAACATGTTTAGTCTGAAACTGCAATAAAGGCCATTTCAATACCGAACTATTTCTTTTGCCACCGTACCAGTTTTCTTGACAAAAAATTTAGAAAATTAACCCATAAACCTATAAGGGTCAAGTTACAGTTTCCTTACAAATTTGCTTCAACTAACCCTTTCCTTGGCATGGTCCAATAACATCCAAATCCGCTGGTCAATTTCGTCAAGTATTGAGTAAGAAAATCTTGTGATATATATATTTGGTAAAGCGACAATTAAAATCTTCATAGGTTCGAGTCTGAACCATTTAGGACATTTGATTCATGAACAGATTCATTAGTTCAGAAATGAAGCAGACTGTATACTGGTGATTTGAAAATGTATCCCATTTCAACCATGTTCACGACGTTTAAAATCATGAAAAGGAGAGGCACCAAAGGTCATGAGGAAGGCAAACCTGGTCACAAAAGCTTAGATCCTCGGATTGAACTACCTTCAATATGCATCCTTCCACCTTATCACACTCTCTTGAGAAAATGTCTGCCACAGCTGTTGGATTCTTAAACGCCCTGGCACCTCTTCTCATGAGCAAAGTCAACCTTATAACCGGTTCCCCCTTTTCATTAACCTCTTCCCCTTTCCCGGCCGGATCTATACCACAAAATCTCCTGGCCTGACACCGCAACTGATCAGAAACCTGAAGCTTCTTTTCTTTTCCCATACTTCCCTCGTTGTGCCTTATCACTACTGCCTTCTCAAAGCAGTAAGGTCCGTCTCCATCTTCAAAGGTCTCTATTCTAAAATCTCCAAAGTTAGCTCGCATTAGGTGCTGCAGCCATGATCCCACTTTAAGCCTCATCTCTCCCCAATGGAACAGTATCCATCTGGTTGGCCGCACGCACTCGTTCTTCATGGACCAACCAACAAAAGGGACCATGGCAGTCAGCCCGTGCCACAGATTTTGGTAGTCATAATATGTGTCTGACACAAAGGTCAAGCCCTTGATGAGCTTAGCCGAGTCTGGAAGAGCTTCAGGCCATGCTAGGGCATAGGAGTTCTTCATGCCATCACGACTATCACGTCCCTTCATACATAGAAGGCGCCCTTTAGAAGCCTGTGAGGGGAAGTACAGGTATTCGGCTTCATTTTCTTCGTGGGTGTCGTTCAAGGAGCTCATAAACCAAGTGTTCCCCTCCATGGGAGTGTCTGCAAACCTCAGATCTTTGAGAGGAAGGTAAGTGACGGAGTCTCTGAGCTTTGAGACCCAAGCGGTAGCGTAGGTGTTCTCGGAATGGCCAAGGGCATTGGTGGCATTGAGCGCTATCCCTTTCCATTTGACGAAGAGAGCTCGAGAAGCAGATGTAGGGGAAGTGAAGAAATAGGTGGAAGTTTGTAGATTAATCACTGTGGGGATTATTAGCAAGAGTAAAAGGAGAGAAAAGATGATTTTGGTAGCGTGGTATTCTCTTTTGCTAAACGCTTTGGTGGTCTTGTTTTCGTTCATAGTTCAATCGCGTGAAATGAAAGTGATAGAAAACTATAGGCGTAAGTATGATTTCTCCATGAGCAGTCGTTCTCGAGATTGAGGTATTAGAGAGAAAAAGCCTATAAACAATTGTGCGGATCGTACTTTAGTCAACGCTGTATGCATGTTAGCATTATTTGCCGCCCCGCAAATTGACACTTAAATCGAAGTAACGAGGATTCGCCAGTCGTACTTTCTCCGTTGCAGATCAGTTTACTTGTAAGAAATAGAAGCTTTGACGCGCGTACAAGCAGTTCTCGAGATTGAGGCCCTATAATATTAGGGCAAACACATAAGCAACTGCGCTACTGGTATTTTGATGAATGGTATCTTCATGTAATCCTTGCAAACCCTCAGCCTCACAGACCATAATCAAACACTTAAACAGTTTCAGCCGCAGAAACCAATTTTAGACATCCGTATCATCCCCCCATTACTTACTGTGATTTAGCATCTTTTGATGAAAAATGTTTGTTTCAGAGATACCTAAACTTGTTCAGTTCGTGACCGTCATACACAAAAGACGTTTCCACATCCAACAAGAAGTATACCCAAAAGACGCAATTAGCCATGCAGAGATAATTGAAAATTGCTCACCTGATAATTCATTCTATTTACAGATTATATACATCAATTTTCAGTTCACCGGGCAAGGGCCATTATTAGGTCAGTTCAACAACATAAACACAAAAGAAACTCCAGCCTCAACCATCCTAAAGACATGATATTCATATTTACCTGACAAAGTTATGCCCGCTGAAAATTGCACCAGAGTTAATGAGGCATCTCCAACTTCAAGAAAACGGTGGAAATAATTGCGTTAGTGGGAGTCAGTCTGCGAGGAGGGTTAAAAAGCTTTACAAAGGTTATTAGCTGTCAGGTTAGATGAACACTGCTGCTCTATTGGACCCGTAGGCGCACACAGCCTGCTCCTCTTTGGCTCTGAAATTTTTACATGGGAAATGGCAACAGCTAGAGCGTCAACCAAACCGCATTCGTCCTGTTCCTCTGACTTGCTGCTTAGAGTATGGGATGGCGAGTGCTGATCTGAGTCGTCATCAATGGAGCAGCATCCCACTTTGTTTCTAAGCAACTCCAAAGCAAGTACATTTCCACGTTCCGCATAATTATTGCGGACTTGATTCTTCACCTTTGACTTGATGGACAATGTCTTTAATGTGCGCTCTGTGTAGAACAAAATCCATGGGTGCCCTGGAACAAAATCAACTCCGTTGTTAATATATTACAGTTTTACAGTAAAAAAGTTGTTCATGCAGAATAAAGAGAATCAAGTATACAATGAGCAAATGGGTTAGGAGAAATAAGCATGCCATCACAGATAAAAGCAAATCATGTTATAATCTCAGCAAAATTAAAAGCATGTTCATGGTTTTAAGTTTTGAACAATCCCACAGCAACACAAAATTAAGCAACTGCAAGCATAGAATCAAATTTCATCGTCCTTGAAGTACTGATATACAAGCAACAAAGACTTCACTGGTTATTTTTTACATACAGGACCAGGCTTTTTTCCAATCTTCAGGACAGTGTGCTAGTCAAAATGACGACACGAGGCTGCTAATTCAGCACATTGCTCTGAAGCAGCAAAACAGACGGCTTATTACATTACAAACAATGGCAGAACTTTCAGGGTTATTAGAAAGGTAACAAGTGAGTTTTTCTTCAACACATCACATAATTCAAGAATAATACGCAACTAAGTGGATAAAAGATACCATCATTAAGCAACAGAAGCATATGGAAGCTTACTTAGAACTTCCTCTGCAGTTATCCTTGCCGAAACGTCCCTTGTCAACATCCTAGCTAGCAGATCGCGTGCAGGTTTAGATACTGATTCCCATATCCCTGAGTGAAAATCAAGTTTTATGGTCTTGATTGCCTCAAAAACAGCTTCCAAAGAGTCTCCTTGAAATGGAAGAGCACCAACCAACAGAACATATAAAAGGACACCCGCACTCCAAATGTCCACTTTCTCTGAATAATTTCCCAACAGAACTTCAGGGGCAACATAAGCTGGGCTTCCAGCCAACCCCGACAAAGTTTGACCTGCATTGCATTCAAAAAAAGACATTTTCACATGAGAAATGAACATTCTGCAAAAATGCAGATGGCAAATATAGAGAATCTAGTTCCAAAAAAGTTTCCACAACAATATCCAATTTTTTATTGAGACATTTCATATTCAGAAACAGTGTTCAAACGAGGAAAAAGGACAATTTTTAAGATACTAGAAAATGACAAAAGCTGGAAGAAGACCTTTAAAAATAGATTCTGGACTGACAAGTTCTTGAATTAGAAAGCATGGCATGTCCATAGAAGCTCTAACAACTTCAAGCAGTTTTGCTAACAACTAAAACTATAAGGGATCAGAGGCATTGAGTCAGACTAAGGTAGGCAGGGTAGCAATTTAATGGGCCATATGTTCCAGCTTTGCAGCAGATTTAAGACTATTGAGATACAGTACACTTCCACAGTTGCGTTAATGTTCTCTCTTCTTTTGGGAGTGCTTCTCATGCCAAAGTCAATTAGTAAAAACTAAATTTATGGGAAAAAGATCACTGAAATTTCATCTATTCATCCTTTCAGCATAAGAGCCAAACGTAGTCATGAAAAATTCGCACAGATGAATGCAACATCAAGCTTCTTTAGCAAAGAAGTAGAGACCGTTCTGAAACCCTCAAATGAGGTATACCAAAGAACACCATACTTAACTTGTACCAATAGACGCCTCTTTATGCATACATAATACATCCTATTTGTGTGGTGTGGAATATATTCTGTTGATTACCTGAACGTATGCCACATTATCGCATCATAAGTTCACATATCCAATCATAGATAACTCACAAAAGAAAGAGGACGCTTGACAAAAATAAGGATTGAAGAAGCAAATAAACATGTCCAAAAGGGTACAATACTTGCCATTTGAAATTCTCATGGCCAGGCCGAAATCTGCTAGCTTTATCTTGCCCGAGCTCACAAACAGTATATTCTCTGGCTTTAAATCTCTATGCACAACCCCCATATCATGACAGTACTTAACGACTAACATCACGTCCCTGAATATGTTAGCAGCTCTCTGCTCTGAATACTGAACTACCTCTGACATCTGATCAATCAATCGTCCCCCAGAGCATAGTTCCATCACAAGATGGAAGCAGTCCGACTCCTCATAAACTGCATGCAATGTAACAACTCCAGGATGCCCAGACAAGTGCTGCATTATCTCAACCTCCTTATGAACTGTCTCCTCTCCTTTACGCAGAGTCTTACAGGCAAAGTCCACTCCAGTGGCTTTACATCTACAGAACCGAACGGACCCAAATTTGCCACGCCCAAGGGCAGCACCCAAAACGTAATCATCCTCAATCTTATTCTTTCGACCTGTCTGGGTAGCAACATCAATGCACCCTATCTTCCTCTTGAGGCCTCTTCCGGGTGACACTAGAGAGGAGGATGCACCACATGGTGGAGCAGTGGCAATTCCTGCAAACCTGCTTTTGCGAGAAGTAACATGTTCATCACTAGCATCTTCTTTGCACTTCTTCTTCAGCCTATTGTAATCTTCTAGGGAATAATGGCATCTGAGATGGGAAGATATCGCGTCATGGGTCGCTGTGAATTCATCCGGTGCATTTTCCGGGCCATCAGTTTCACTGCCTTTTCTCTTCTTCCTCATCAAACCTAGTCTGTTAATCACATTAGGTAGGACAAACAGTACACGGATCCTTCAACTCGTCTTGCTCCCTGTAAAGTAAATCAATAAAAAAGAAGTAAATAAAGGACACCTGAAACCCATCCAATAACTTCCCAAATCTACAAACTAACAAGAAAAACTGAGAGAAACACAAACACAGTGAAAATCCAGTGTCTGGTTACCGTTCTTTAAACTTGACTACTAGAGTCAATAAAAAGAACTAAAATTTCACATTCCCGAATCCCAAAAATGAATCCCTAGAAACAATCCCGGAAGAAGACAATTCATCTGTTTATTCTACAAGCAATGCAAGTAACCAAGAGAAACACAAACTGAAACAGCAAATCATCCCATTATTCCTTAATTACCAGCTAAGTAATCCAACAGATTAAAAACAGAAACAGACAACACAGAGTCCCAAAACACAAACCTTTAGCGGTCAAAAATGGTTTCTTCAAAATTCGAAAATCGAAACCGCAATCCCACGGGCAAGAGGCACAAATTGATTTAGAGAAAAGCGAACAGGAAATCGGCCGATTTGAAACGGGAAAGAAAGAAATTGGAGAGTATAAAACCCTAAAAATCTCGAAGATAAAAGGGGGATTTTGGGAGGGGAGGGGGGAAAATATTAGGTGAAACGACAATGGGGGGATAATAGTAAGAAATAATCAAATCAAATCAAGGAACAGGCATAATCCAATCCAATCAAATCCAATGGGTTTGTTGTTCTTTTTACTTGAAAGTGACACATACATATATATATATATATATATATATATATATATAGTGAGAGAGATGGAGGGGAGACAAGGAGGAGGAGTTTTAGTTTTACAAAGTGAGTTGGGAATATGCCTTTTTTTCTCTTTCGTACAATAAAAATCTGGAAATCGCTGAATCCCACCCAATCTAAACGACGTGTTCCATTCCGGCCTGTCACTCTGCTTTAATATGACGCACGCTTTCTAGCTGGACTTCTCCGTCGTCGTTTCTTGGGGTTTTCTCAAATCTATGGACCCCACACAAGTCATACATCGCACGTGGACAAATTTCTTTGGTGTGCATCCGGAATCTGAGCCGTCCGTCCCAATCTGGTATGAGGGTGTGTGTAAGGACGGACAGGATAGGAGATTCAATCTAGATCTTCTTCTTTCATGAACTTTTGTACGGAATAGTAGTGTAATAATAATGAATGAATCCGTATATATACGATAGGTTGCTTCCAACAAGGGAAAGTTAAGGTATATACACTGCAAGGGATCCCGTATTTTCTCAAATCAAACATCCTCTCCAATCCATCCTTTTCTTTGTCTTTTTGGGAAACAAATCTAACATATATCCTTGATTGGGACTTCATTAGTGGTCAATTCATCACGTGTTGGAAATCCGTATTTTGTGTTATCAGTATCCGTAGTTAGGTTACTATGTACGTAGACTGAATTTTGCTTTGAAGTATTAATGCAGTATCTATCTTTACCCAAAACCAAAAAAGAAAAAATCCGAAATTGGGCTACATACATTAGTACAGTCTAGGGATCGCAAAAAGTTGTTTTTTTTTGTTTGGAAATGGGTTCATATATTAAATATATGCAAAACAAAGAAATTACATGGAGAGCCTACAGAATCGTAGTTCTTATTCATGTCTATCTAGTTCTAACAATTGATCCAAAACAAAAGGGGGAGAGTCCAAAATCAAAATATCAGGAACGTTTGTAGCGGCTAACCGAGCTAAGTGATTTGCTACAACGTTAGCCTCTTCCTGGATATAAACAAAAGAAATGCCCCGGATATTCTGCAAGATAGTCAGTACTTCCTTGGCCAACTCGTCAAGTTGCGCTTCATGATGGATGTCCTCGCGCATCCACACCACGACCTCTTGTGAGGTGGACTCAATGGACACCCTTGTGACATTGAATCGGTGTAGGAGCATGAGGGCATGAAGGATAGCTAACCTGAATGCTTTAAACTCGCTGCACAGAGCCAAAGAGACTTGAAAACCACTTAGCCAGTTTCCCAAGTGGTCTCGCAATACCCCAGTGCCATAAGTTGTCCTACCATCTTCCACAAAATATATTGCCAGGTTCAGCTTCAAAAAGCCGATTTGGGGCAATGACCAGCCTTCATCTACTGGAGCACCCGAGGTTGGTTAGGTCTCCACCAGGTCCTGCATTGCAAGGCATGCATATACTCTGTGGCCACCCTTCGAATAAAGGCAGATGGATTAGTAGGCTGCTGAAAATCAGGATAAAAAAGCGCTTGATTTCGCCACTTCCACAAAGACCAACATGTGATCGCGAACACAATGTCCCAATGGTCTTCTTGAAGTTTTAGATTCCATTTCAACCAGCTCGGCAAATCCTCCACAAAAAAGTCAGTAAACTGCGCGGGAATTTGCATGGCCAGCCATGTATCATTGGCAAGAGAACAATCCCTCACGATATGGAGTGAGGATTCAACATTATCCCCACATCTTGAACAACTTTCATTATCAGCTAGTTGCCTTTTGAATCGTACCTAATTTGAGAGGGTTCTGTTATGCGCCAATAACCAAAGAAACGAACAGATTCTCAAAGGGCCTTTCCATCTCCATATTAATTTCCAGATTTCGTCTTTCACAGACCAAGATTCGGCCTCCAATGAGAGGTAGGCAGATTTAATAGAGAACAAACCTTTAGGGTTGGCTCGCCAAATGACCCTATCAAGACCATGATTGTTTGCCGGTGGGCAGGCTAAGGACAGCAAAGGCAAGGCCTCCGTAGAGATGAATGGGGTAATATTGCTCCAATCCCACTCACCCCTTGCGGTAACCATCTGGCGTACACTTTTGATCAAGAGGTGTTCAGGGATGGGCTCAACTGCTTCATCAGCTAGTGAGATATCCTCCCCAAGCCATAAGTCTTCCCAGAAATTAATTGAAAATCCATCACCAACCTCCCATTCAATGCTATTGTGGAAGCTAGGCCATACTGCACAAAGTGCTCTCCACAGATTGGACCCCGTTTTCTTTTTCCATTGGCAGTCTGAGAGCATTCCAGAGTTAAGGTATTTATGGCGAAAGATGCTGATCCAAAGAGTCTCTGGTTCGGTCAGAATCTTCCAAATCAGTTTCATGAGGCAAGCATCATTACATGAA
Organism: Turnera subulata; assembly: GCA_028386065.3. Classification (NCBI taxonomy): domain Eukaryota; kingdom Viridiplantae; phylum Streptophyta; class Magnoliopsida; order Malpighiales; family Passifloraceae; genus Turnera; species Turnera subulata. The sequence goes on along the minus strand of JAKUCV010004810.1, from coordinate 13,107 downwards.
CGCATCTTCTGCAGGCCACACCCTCCGCAGTTGATAGGTTCACACAGCCGATCCCAGTTTATTAAGTGAATCTTCCTTGCTTGTTCTGTTGAGCCCCAAATGAACCTCCTGCAGATGGCATCCAATTTATCGCATACATGGCGAGGGAGTCTCACTGTTTGCATTGTGTATAAAGGGAGGGCCGAAATCACCGATTTTGTGAGGGTAATCTGGCCTACCAGTGTTAAATGCTTTGCCTTCCATCCATTAAGCCTATGTTGAGCTTTCTCCAAGATGTGAGCATAGGTGGACTTAGTCACTCTGGTATGGATGAGTGGTACTCCTAAATGCTTACCAAGATTAGCAGTCTTCTTGAAGCCGAAGGCAGTGCTTAGTTCTTGCACCTTTACAAGGGAAACATTATTTGAGAAGCAAATACGTGACTTCTCTTTGCTCACTCTTTGGCCCGAATTCTCACAGAAAATTTGAAGGCATTGCTGGACTACCTGGACCTGTTTAGCATCAGTTGCAGCAAACAACAATAAATCGTCCGCAAAAAATAAATGGGACACTATGGGACCTCCCCTTGAAACTGAAATAGGCGTCCATTCCTTGTTCAAGACTGCATGTTGGATTAGGTGACCTAATCGCTCCATACATAGAACGAAAATGTACGGAGAGATTGGGTCGCCTTGCCTTATGCCTCTTGATGGAAGAAATGCCTCTGATGCTTCTCCATTCCAACTGACCTGCAAGGAAGGTGTAGAAATACATTTCATTGTAATTTGTATTAAAAGTGGTTCAAAACCAGCCTCCTCGAGTGTTTCTTTGACAAAGCTCCATCTGAGTCGGTCATACGCCTTCTCAAGGTCAATCTTGATGGCCATAATCCCTGATTCTCCCTTCTTCATCTTCATAAAATGAATAATTTCTTGGGCTATGATGATGTTATCGGTTATCAAATGCCCGGGAACAAAACTACTTTGGTTTGGTGCCACCAAATCCTCTAGCAGGTGCTTCATCCGATTGACAATAATTTTTGTGATAGTCTTGTAGATGACATTGCACAGGCCTATAGGCCGGAACTGTGTAATCCTTTCTGGTTTCTCGATCTTTGGTAAGAGAACTATGAGTGTAGTATTCAGCCTCTCATCCCAAAAGCCCTCTTCAAAAATCCTTCTCAACAGCGAGAATACGCTAGGCCCAATCAACTCCCACTGCGATTGGTAGAAAATTGCATGGAGTCCATCGGGGCCTGAGGCCTTCAACGGGCCCATTCCGAAAATACACTTTTTCACTTCGTCTATAGACAGAGGATGCACCATAATTGAGATATCTTTAGATTCAAGTCTCGGAAATAGATTGGGAATGGTAAGGGTTGGCCCTGAAGATGGCTCCTCAGAGAACAAGTTAATAAAATATGATGAAGCCATCTTTTTCAGAGTCGTCGGATCCTCTTGCCACATGCCTTGTTCGTCCCTTAAAGCTTGAATCTTATTGTTACTCCTTCTTATGATGGTGGATGTGTGGAAGAACGATGTATTCCTATCGCCCTCCAAAACCCACCGGTTACAAGATTTTTGGCGCCAGAGAATTTCTTCTTGGAGCAGCACCAAATTAAGTTCAAGTCTCAATTCTGTTTCAAGATTAGTTAGGAAGGCTGACGGCCTGATTTCCAAGTACCTCTGAATCCCCTCGATTCTTGCCATTAGTCTCCTTTTCTTCATATGAATATTGCCAAATATTTCTCTATTCCACTGTTTGGCTTTCTCGGTGAGCTGTTGCATTGCCACGTGGAACTCAGAATTGGGCTCCCAATTTTCTGCAACAAATTGTGAGAAACTAGGATGTGTCAACCACGCGGCCTGAAATCTAAAAGGATGGGCATTAATAGGTGGAAGTGAAGAGCTCTGCCTCAAAATGATTGGATTGTGATCCGACCTGTGTCTGGTCAAGTGGAAAACTGAGCCTTCAGGAAACTTTAATCGCCATAAACTGTTACAGGTAAATCTATCTAGCCGGGCTCTCTTTGATCCACTCTTCCAGATGTATTTGCAACCTGTAAAGCCAAGATCCAGTAAATTAGCATTCGTCATACATTCCATAAAAAGCTTGTTAGCTACCCCCTGTTTCCTAAAACTATTTCTGCGTTCCATTCCAGATAGGACTGAGTTGAAATCCCCCCCAAGAGCCAGGGGTCAGTGATTGAGATGGCCATAGACGCTAGGTTTTCCCAAAGGAATTTTCTCCAACACTCTTGCGGGGATGCATAAATAGCAGTAAATAAGAACGAGTTGCCTTGGAGTGAAATGCGAGTGTGGATGAATTGAGGGTGACTAAAAAGAATCGACACCTGAATAATTGACTCATCCCACAGAAGCCAGATACCTCCTGCAAAACCTTGAGCTTCAACTCTATGCGAGTTTGGAAATCCCAATCTCTTAATGACATGGTCTGCGCGCCTCCTACTTATCCGAGGCTCTATGATAACCAGTAAGCATGGTTTATTGGTGCGGTATAGCTCTCTGCATAACCACGAGAACTTTTTCTTGCCAGCTCTTTGGAAATTCCATGTGAGTATGGGTAACATATATAGACAAAATAGAGGGAGGGTGCCAGCCGGCAGGGAACTCATTACGGCGTGGGAGCCATTGCCCCCTCAACATCAATTAAGTCAACATCCTCGGACAACTTTTTGGCATTAACTGAATCGGAAGTTGGCTTTCCCTGGGTAGAGTTCTGTGCAGTCCCGTTTTGGAGCCCTGACATTGGGGTGTCCCAAACTATCGGGTTTGGTGGGTTTTCTTTGTCCAGGGGTACGCTCTGTAAAATAGGCAGAGATGATATGGATTTTTGGGGGGAAGATGTCACGGATGAGGCAGTTATGGGAGGTTTGGATGGTGGTTCTCGTGTGGACATATCACCTTGATAATACTTGGGATAAATGATTTTATGACAAGTTTTATCAAAGTTAACAACGGAGTGTGCAGGTTTAGGTGTATATGGGGTCGAAGGGTTGCTGTGTAGAATTATCTTGGGTTGAGGCGAGGTTGGGCTTGGGGAGACAGGGTGAACGGGCTCAATCATGGGTTGCTTATTTTTGGTTTGCTTCGGGGTATTGGAGATATCCTTCAGAGGTTGACGCCTGGTGTATGGCTTCGACTGGGAGTTACTGGATTTTTGGGCTGGGGTTTTGCGGTTGGTAGATACTGATTTTTAGGATAGGGCAGGTGGAGAGTTCATGGGATTAGGCTGGTTGGATGCAGGTTGGCTCACATTGGAGCCAGGCATTGATCTGATGGGTCTGGTATCCATAGGCATAGTAACTGTTTCAACTTCTAGAGACATGAATCGATTACCTGGAGTTTTGTATGCCGACGATTGTCGTGTCGATGACTGGGATGTTTGTCTCTGAACCGATTTTCTATCTTCTTTGTTACAACCATCCACTCCCCTACTGTTTCATCCTTTTTCCCCTGCTTCGTACCAAGTCCCTCTAACTCACTTTGGCCAGCTGCATTATTCCCGGGGGAAGAGGGTGGGCCTGGAGCCGTAGAAAAATTCGGCCTTGCTTGACCAAGAGTGGAGCAAACAATTGACGAGTGGCCATACTTACCGCAGGTAAAGCAAATTTGAGGCAAGCCCTCATACACCAATTTGTAGGAGATGCCGTCGAGCCTCACAATACCCTTGAGGGGTTTCTTCAAATCAATCGAGACTGCAGCTTTAGCAAACTGAGTATGGGATTGGCTCTCCGTCTTACTGTCTATTCGAACCGTCGAGCCCACTAAATTCCCCAAAGTTTTGAGGATACGTGAGTGGTACTTGTTGACTGGAAGATCGGGGAATTGGACCCAGACCACCGCCCTATCAACCGAGCCTGACTCCGGTCGAAATTCATGGCTCCACGGCATAACACACAGAGTGTTGCCATAGATCGACCAGGGACCCTCAGTCAGAGCTTGAAGGTAGTTTGTGTGGTCCCAGAGGCGCACCACATAGAAGTTATTGGTCAAATCTATGATCTTCATCGGACCCGTCGGCTTCCACATTGAGTAAAGCTTGGACTGAAGAGCTCGGAAGCCAATATCTCTCCCTAAAAGCTTGATAATTACCGTTTTTTCCCATGGTTTGTCAAGGCGCTGCTTGAAAGACTCCGACAGCATGACATTCACACCGTCGTCGTCTTCTTGGAGGACAATATCTCCTTCCTCAACTTCTGCTTCCTCCTCCAGCACCCATGGGTCCTCGACTTCCAAGGGGAATTTGCTGTGGGTTAACTTTTCCAGATAGCTTACTTTTGGGTCTTCCATAGTAACCTTAACACTCATTGGATTGTTGATCTTTAGCTCCTCCATTCGTATCTTTTGAGTGCTCCTTTCTTTCTCACTGGTAAGGGCTGCCAGTTCTGGATCGTCGGGTGGGGGTTCAGTGTTTTTGGGGTTAGAATGGGTGGTCGGTTGGGGTTCCATGAGAGAGTTTTAACCTTCTTGTTTGTTTCTTATGAGTGGAGCTTATCTCGCGTAATTTCTTAAAGGTTGTTTTTTTGGTTACATAGAGATCCATACAAGGTTGTTAAACCTGGCCCGGTCATCGACTCGGCCTAGCTTAGGGGTCGAGAAAATCGGGGTTCAACCTGGGGTCAATAGGAGGTCAAAAGAAATCTCTTAATCCTTCATAAATCTTGTGTAGATGAGAGCTGAAAAGGGAAAAATAAAATCTTATAATTTATTATAGGAGATGATAAAGGGAGGGAGAAATTATAAGAGGATGAAAGCAAAACAAAAAAGGAAACTAAAATCAAAATTTATATAGATGAGTGACAGTAAGATAAATTATAGGAGGATGAAAGTAAAATAAAAAAAGAAACCAAAATCAAAATCTCCTTAGGATTCTTCAAAGCTCTAGTAACCCTCTTTCTCCTTCTCCCTTGATCACTCCCCCTTCCACTCTCTTCCAACGTTAGATTCAAATGAACCACCACCATCTCTAAAACCAACCAGCATCACCACTATATAGCCGGAGAATCATTTTCTTCCTCACCCTTTTTTTCTCTGACCAATAATGATATGTGTTTAAATCTTACCCATTTAATAATTATAAATATAATATTATTCTTTGTTTGATAGAAAAGCACATAAGGACAATTGCAAAAGAAAAAAAAAACACAGAGCCATTGTTTTCATCTGGGTTGCTGATTTGAAAATAAAGATAAAAATGGTTAGTTTGCATTAAGACCAAGGTTTTGAAAACCGGACCGGCCATTGAACCGGCAAAGGGGATGTTCAAGGAAAACCGGGGTTCAACCGTTTTATTAAAATATATTAATTTTTTAAGAAAACAGTCAAAATATATTCATTATAATAATTTTATGGTCAAAATTTGAAGTCATTCTCAATATATACTAAAACTTATGTAAAGATAGCACTATTTTGTAATAGTTTAGTTGGTTAATGACTTTAAATATTGTTAGGGGATCAAGGGTTCAAATCTTACTCTCACCATTTTTAAAACTTTTAAATGAAAAAAGAGGTTCAACCGGTAAAAACCGGCCGGTTCAAAACGGTTGTATAACAGGGAGGTTTTTTCCAGTGAACCGGACCGGGGCTTTGCTGAAAAGACGGTTGAACCGGGTTAACCGGACGAACCGGTCCGGTTTTGATAACCTTGATTAAGACCATCATGCTTAGTTACAAAAGCACAAAATCCAGAACAAATGTATGATGTGGATGATTTTTCTTTTGATTTCAATGCAGTACAACCCTCCCAAGTATCTATGGATCAATCCAATCACCAAAAACCATATCAAGATGATTCTTCTAGATGTGAGGAGTAAGAGGACAGTGAATTTTTTGTTTTCAGAAAAGGATCTTATCACCCGGAAAACCCGTCCCGGGTTTTGAAAAAATCCGAGAAACTCGGGAAACCCAGACAGAACCGGCCAGGTCATCAACCTACATGAACTGGGAAGCCTTTTGGACCGGCCAGCCTCTGGGTGCCAGTTAACCCAGTTGAACCGGCCGGGCTGGTCCGGTTTTAACAACCATGGATCCGTGGGGATTTCCCGCCGCGGGGACGGGGATGGGACGATTATTGATTTGTGGGGATGTGGGTGGGGAGGATTTTCAACCCGAGACTAATTTGGGGATAGGGATGGAGATCATAGTACCCGCCCTACAGGGAACCGTAAAAATATAAAATAAGGATTTTACCCTTCTAGTTACTCCATATACAAATATATTTTTTTCAAGTTTGGAATTTTAACCATTTTGTTAAATATAAAAAAAAAGAGGTAAAAGGATAATATAATATAGACCACAAGTTCACTTCAATTCACTTATTTTATTGTATTTGACTTTGTCATATTGGTTAGATTTGAATCTTTTGGTGATAATATGTAGTATTAGATAGTAATATATATATTTTGTATTGAAACTCTGGCATTAATATATGAATTTTGTAATTATTTGGAATTAAATTTTAAGTTTTCAAGCGGTGAAAATTGTAAATATTTTAAATGAATAATTTGAGTCGTGGGGATCCACGGGGATCTATGGGGATTGCGGGGAGCGGAGATGGGGACCAAATTTCCTCCACCACGGGGAATGGGGATGAGGAGAGTTTAGGTCGCAGGGATGGAGCGGAGATTTCTCTTCCCGCATAATCCCCTCCCTGCTGCCATTCCTAGTACAGTCATATCATGTACTTATAACGTTTTTTCTTTTTTTACCAACAAAGTTACAAATGATGAGTTTTTTTTTTTTAAAAAAGAACATGTTTGAACTTCCAAAGCAACAACTCCCTGTTCAGACAGCTACTCCCGTTAATTTTTCAAAATTGGGAACAAAATCTTATTCATAGTGTGAAAGATTAAAGTGAGGATTTTTTTTTTAGGACAGAAGGGCAAATAAAGAGAAACTAAAAAAATTATTTTCTGCAAATCTATTTTGCTCACCTTGTCAGGTTCGTTTTTCCTTGACTCTAACCTTAGAATGGAGGAGGAAAAAGTGATTATTATAATGGTAATAAGAAAAGACTATAATCCTGAAGATGAGATTACATGGAGGGAAAGAGAGCTAACACATAAATTACACTGAAGATTGATTGACAGTAAGCTGAAGCAGATTGACGGTAAGCTGAAGTGCTACCAAACTACCATCATCTACGGTGGTTGTACTTTAGCACCAACGCCGGAGGAACCAGTTCATGCTTCAATTCCTCATCAGTGGCAGCAGAGCATAGTATCCTTTTTTTTTATATATAATACAATGATACACGCACATGAGCCCAGATCAAACTTGAGCTGCCTTGGGCACAATCAAAGCTCCTTTCCACCGCGCCACTTAGGTGCTGGCTAAGTAGGACTTCTTTAAATATTAAATGAATAAATGCTTTAATATCCATGTTAAGAGTTTAGTTGGGCCACAATCTCACACAATAAGTCATGAGCCCATTATGATTAGACTGTTAACTAGGTCCAAGATCTAATCAAACATGATTTGGGATCCCTAAATCTAGACCCGGCAAAACAGGTAGTGACACGACAACCCGACACGAACCCGGCACGAAATTAGCAGGTATAGATCAGAGGTTTCCGACACGTTTAATTAAATGGGTCGACACGACCCGACACGAAAAAAGACAGTTCAGGTCACGGGTCAACCCGCGGGTTGGTGGGTTGACCCGCGAACCTGTTTATTTTGTAATGTTTTGAAATTTGAATTTCAATTTTTGGGATTGTTCTTTCAGCTTTGAGTCTTTGACCCATTGACCCTCAATTCTCATTTCTCAATTATAATAAAAAAAACAAAAGCTATTCCAAAGCCAAAGGCAGGCACTCACGCAGATAAGCCCGATCTAAACTCTCTCTCTCTCAATCAAACAACACACACTCTCCCTCTCTCTCAAAACTCAAACACAATTTTACACAAACCCTAAATCCCTAACCAAAAATTAAACTCTCTTTCCTTCTCAATCTCACTATCAGATCAGGTTTAATTTCAATTCTCTCCCTCTTGGAACTCAAATTCACAGGCATCGATTTGTCCATCAACCAAAACCCCCAAAAATCAAACACAAACCCTAGCCCAAAATTCAGATTTGATTTCAACTCTCTCCCCAAAATCAGATTCGATTTCAACTCTCTCCCCAGGACTTCGAGCTCTGGTCGCCGTCCTCGTCTCCACCCGCCTATTCCAGTTCCAATGTCCTCTAGAGTGACCCTGATTTGTGATTTGTGAGTATATCAGTACCCCCTCCTCGTCCTATTTCTCCTCTTCGTTCTTTCTTTCTTCTTCCAACTCATAATATCCATATTCCATCGTCGTTCCTTTGCCTAAAAAAGAAGATCCACACAGTTCCTTCTTTACTAAAAATAACTTCTCATTTTCTTTCGTTCTATGCAGGGGTTGCGCTATTTGTTTGTTTTCAAGGAAAAAAAGAAAACAAATTTCATTTCAAGGAAAAAAAGAGTAACCCAGAAATTTCAAGTCGTTGCTTCCAGGAAACCCTAACCCCAAATCGTTGCTTCCAGGGGGTTCTGGAAAGACATATCTGGTTGGATATTTTTTCGCATTTGTGTTTGTAATTTCCATGTGGATTTTTCTGGAACATTTGAGTTTTGGAACATTTCTTGTATCGTGAAATTGATTTTTTTGGGCATGTATTTTTCATGTTGATTTTTTGGAGTTTTGAGCTTGTGGAGGTTATGATGAATTGTGGATTGGAATTTTCTGGTGTATTATGAGCTTCTTCTTGATTTTGGATCATTGAATATATTTTTCATTTTGAGAATTTTGAGATTCTGGAGCATTTATTGATTCTGGATTTATGTAGTTGAATTATGAAATCAGTGTATTTGTCATTATTGTACAATTTTCACAATCAGGTACTTAAATAGGTATACGGGTTGCACTTAAATAGGAAATTAAACAGGTGAAAAGTTGTGTAAATGGGCACCTAAAACTCAAGCTGTAAATTAAACAGGTTAAACGGGTTGACCTGATACTGACCCGCCTTTTAACGGGTTCGTGTCAACACGACCCGTTTATTAATCGTGTCGTGTTCGGGTTGAGGGTTTGACACCTGTTTGAAGGTCTGTGTAACAGCCCGGGTAAAATTTTTGATTTTTACCGGGACCGTTAAAGTTGTTATATAGTGATTTACCGAATGAATTAATCTTGGGTAATTAATTCGAGGTGAATCGGTAGTCATTTTTCAAAACCGAGGGTTTTCCCGCGCTCGTGATTTTCCCGTGGATTTTTCGGAACTAAGTTGGTATTTTTCGGGTTTCGGAATTTCCCGGAAAATCACACCGGAAAATAAATAAGGAGGTATCTGTTATTTTCTGGTCCGGATCGGACTCGCCCGTAATACAGACGAATCGCATTATTGATTGCTCACATGTGGTATAGTAAAAAAAAACAGATTAAATGAAGCAGAGCCGGTGAAGATGCAGAAGGGAGGAAGAGAAGAAAAAAAAAGAAGAAAGGAAAGAAGAGAGGAAAAAATGGAGAGGAAAAAAAGGAAGAAAAAAAAAGATTGAAAATGGAAAAAAAAAAGAGAGAGAACCGGGAATGAAAAATAGAAGAGAAGGAAAAAAAATAATAAGAAAAAAAAAAGAGAAGAGGACGAGTCATCAGCCGCCGGACCCCCCTGCAACTCTGCACCGCCGGCCAGCAGCTCGCCTCCCTCTCCCTCGCGACGCCACCGCTGCAGCCACCGCCGTCGCGAGCAGGCCTGCAGCGACACCGTCGCGCCACCGTCCCTCCACTCGCGCGTCCTTTTCCCTCCTTCTCTGCCGCCCGCGAGCACCACCGCCACCGGAGGACATAGGCCCTGACCCCGCGAACTGCAGCAGCGCCGCCTCTGCTTGCGCCCCGCCACGCCTCGCCGCGCTGCACCGCCGTTCGTCGCGCCACCGGCCGCTGCAACCCCTGTGGTAAGCATGGGTCAACAACCCGTTTACCTTGGACTTGACCCGGATGTCATGACCCGACGGATCGTGGGTTGCATCCATGGGTTAGTGGGTTGGGTTATGTATTTGGGCTTGCTGGTTATGGGCTGGGTGTTTGGGTTTGACTTCGGGCCGGTACTATTCACTTGGGCTGTGTGTTGGGCTTGCAGCCATGGCCTGGTCCTTGGACCTGGGCTTGGCCATGGGCTGTATAGTTCGGCCCAGTCCATTTAATTTAAAAAAAA
>JAKUCV010004809.1:18375-43888 GCA_028386065.3 Turnera subulata | reverse complement strand
TCCCGTGATTATATTTGGGATGTCTATCCCTAGGTTACTATTTTGGGATGTCGATCCCTAGGCTCTCTTGGATTTGATATGGCACCCGAAATATGTTGAGAACCAGGTCTGACCCCTAGCTTATCCGTGACGGGCCCGGAAAGATAAAATTTGGTAATTGGATTTTGTTTAAGTCTTTTTGGTCTTGGACCAGTTTTAGGTCGAGTCTTTTGTATTGGTATATATTTGGCTGTTATTACAGTTTTTGACCTTGAATAATTTATAGTGTTGCATATTGATTGTCTATCCATGGTTGGTGGGCACTTCGGGCTCACCCCTCACCTGTGGGCTTTCATCCTGTAGGTTGAGTTATTTGTGGTTCAGGTATGATGCATTCCAGACAGGCTGCGGCGTTATCCTTTGGACAGGACTCAGATCCATTAGTTTGCATCAGTGTTGCATACAGTGTCTTTGTGAGTTATTAAGTCTTCCGCTGTGCTATTTATTGCTGTTGTTGGGCCATTGGGCTGGTTGTGATGTTATTGATGTTCCCGAGATCGGGTGATGTGTAGTTGTTGTTGGGCCGAAGGGCCAGTTGCATATTTTTGATATTGGGCTTTTGAGCCAGCTTATTGGACTGCTAAGCCATTTGTTAAGTTTGTTCACTGTATGCTGATTCACGTTGGTGTCGGGTCGTTATAGTTCCGGCACGTGTTTACTGTGTACGGTAAATACGGGTCGGGGCGCTTCATTTTTGGTAGTGGAGCGGGCGTTAGGTCTTGTTGGGTAGTCCTTGTGTGTTTGTTGTTCTTGTTTGCATAGTTCGCTCCATTTGTTTATTATTTTATATCATTTAGTTAGTACATGATGGATCCAGTCGAGGGACGCCAACTTGCCACAGAATATTCACATAAGAGGTAAATAATGCCATAAATATGCAGAAACATAAATATTATTAATATTACCAATATTAATATTACATTGATATTTTATTAAAAAAAACATTCATCTTCTCGGTACAACATTGACCCTGAAGCTATTGGGGTCATTGTTAATGTTCACCCTGATGATGTCATTCCACGAGAACCACATGCCGCCTGCATTGTTCTGGCCAGGAAGCTCGAACCGGTTTGCTGGAGGGAACCGAAGGGGGATGACACCATGATCGTCTTCAGGCTGCCATTGGGTCTCCGTGAGCAGAACCATGTTGGGCTTGTACTGGTTCTTCAGGTCCTTCAGGGTATGCGAGAACTCCTGGGAACGCCTACCGATTCCTCTACAGTTCCACACCAGTAGTCGGGCCTTTGGCCAAGTTGCGGGTAACCGAGTGACTCTGGGCATGCTTTGGGCAGTCACCGAAAGCTGGTAGTAGGTGCCTTGGTCCAGGAAATGGCAAGTGGGCTCTAGGTTGAATTCCTGAAGTCTTTCAGAAATGAAAAACATGACGGAATTGGCCGAGCCATAGAAGGAGGTCCTCAGGGTGCCTTGGTCCTCTAGGAAGAACGTCTCTTCCATGGGAGTGACGAAGAACCTCGACGAGTAGAGTTCGTCGATGAAGACCAGACGAGGCATCCTGCCGAGCTCGTTCGGTAATTCCTCAGGACATTCGTTGATCATGCTGTAGGCTAGCCGATTTCTTCTGCCTAGGGAGGCACCTTCGACGAAGAAGACGGATGATGGAGCAGGCATCGTGTTTTGGACGTGTTGGTGTTTTGTTTTTCTCTGAGTATTGTTGTTTCTTTTGCCTTAGCGTCTTGTTTGCTTTAAGATGCTTTGTGGTTTTTGCTTACCGTTGTTTTGCCTTTTATAGAAAAATATTTACCTGTTTTTCAAAGAATAGACCCCACCTGTTGCCGTAAAAAAAAAATAGAAAAGAAAAGAAGAAGAAAGAAAAAAAAATAAAGTAAAAGAAAAGAAAAGGAAAGAAAAAAAAAGGAAAGAAAAAAAAACAGTAAAAAAAAGAGAAAAAAAGGGGTAAAGAAAAAAAGAATGCAAGAAAAAAGAAAAAGAAAATGAAAAAGAAAATAACATAAAATATTTTTCGGGGATAGAAAAAGTAGATTCTTTTCACAAAACTCCAAAAAGTTTTCATTCTTCAAGGTGTTGCTTTTTGAAAATTTTGTCGTTGCTTCATTTTTTGCTTCATCACTTTATATGTTTTTCGGGCTTCAAACGCAATTGTTTTCAGCTTTTTTTCATCTCACAATTTTCTATCGCCCTGGCTACCTTGGCGTTTCTTTTTATGGATTTTACTATATTTTCCTGCATCTTTTATCACATGCATCCTTGACCATTGTGGCTAGACTGATGTGACCGTACCTCGAGTAGAGTGCATGTGCGACATGCTTACACCTGTTCGGACATCATGGAGGGATACGAGACTTGACAGACGTTTTTGGCTCATGCGGAATTTGTGAACAAGTGGATAACGTTTCTTTCGAGAGACACAGGACGTACTCGTGATCATCGCCTTGCGAGTTAATGGACGTCTTTTTCACGAGGGAAACCGACGTCGCCGTTAGCTGTGCGCGTTACGTTTCTCGGGATCGAGGATGTTTACGACCGATATGAGCGCTGATCATGAAAACATGTTTTGTTTTAACTTTTTATGTCTGATTTTATTTTCCTTCTTTATGTTTGATTTATATCCTTATTGTTGATTTTTGTTCTGCTTTGAGATGTTTTGTCTTTCCGTTTAACATGAGATTTCGTAACATAAGAGTTTTGATTTAAGAAAAAAAGCTTGTTTTATTTATTTCATAACAATTTTACAACGGAGAAGAAGTACTCTATTGAGTTACATGCTTCTCAAGGTCTTTTACAAGTTTTTGGATTTTTTCACGTGGGGAAAGAGTTCCGCGCATGCCAGTTCTATCTGCATCATGGCCGAGCTGACCTTCCTCAGTGAGACGTTCAGCTGTGATAGTGTCTGTAGTGGAGTGCTGCTTTCAGCTGTTGCTTTGCCCTTCCGATCATCAGCTTCTTTGCTTGCATGCTTCTTTCGTTGTCTTGGGGAGACCACCACATCTTCCTTCAGACTGATGGTGTCTGTCTTGAATCGCTTCTTGGGAGGTTCTTCATCGGAGCTTGTCGGGAAAGCAGTACGACCGATGTAGCTGTTATCCTCGGAGTCTGAGGTGGTTCTTGATCTTAGTGGAGAGTCCATGGCTGAGAGTGAGTGACTCAGTTATGAGGTTTGGTATTTATAGGCGGAGGAGATGTCGCTTAAGGGTATAAGCGGTATCTCGCGTTGAGTTTGTACACCTGGTGGAGTATACAAGAAGCTTATCGTGGTAAGACCCACGGATAAGACATGGAATTTCGGAGACGAAATTCTTTTTAAGGTGGGTAGACTGTAACAGCTCGGGTGAAAATTTGGATTTTTACCGGGACTGTAAAAGTCTTTTTACAGTGATTTACCGAATAAATTAATCTTGGGTAATTAATTCAAGGTAAATCGAGCGTCGTTTTTTGTAACCGAGTCATCTCCCGTGCTCGAGATTTTTCCTTGGATTTTTCGGACCTAAGTTGGTATTTTTCGGGTCCCGAAATCTTCAGAAAATCACACCGGAAAATAACTAAGGGGGTATGCAGTTATTTTCTGGTCCGGTCTGGACTCGCCCCATATGCAGCCAAACCTGCATAATTGAGGCAACTATGCAGGCGGCTGATACACGGCTATAAAAGAGGAAGAAAGGAGAGGAAAAAAAGAGAGGAAAAGAAAAAAAAAGAGAAGAAAAAAAGAAAAAAAGAAAATCAGAAAAAATAGAGAGGGAAAAAAAAAAGAAAAGAAAAGAAAAGAAATAAATACAAAACAGAAAATAGAAAAAAAAGAAAAAAAAGAAAAAAAGGATGAACAGTGTCGTCACCCCGGATCCTCCCCTGCTGCTGTTCACCAGGAGGAGTTTCGCGCCGCCGTTCGCTGCACCGCCGCCACCAGCCTCTTCGCCGTGCCGTCGCGATGTCAACCCCGTCGCCCCCGAGCTCCTCCATCGCCGGAAACGCCGCGACGCGCCGTTGACCCGCGATAGACCCGACGGATCTGTCTTTCCACGCCTGCTCTGCCTTCTGCCGCGTCGCCACCCTCCTTTCCACCGCTCCCTGGCGTCATCACCTCACACCGCGCCTCGCGATCTCATTTCCTCGCGCTCGCACCGCCGCCGTCGGTAAGGTGAGGCCGGGTTTTGTTGCAGACCCGTTTACTTGGCGGGTCGCGAACCTGGTTGGTTGACCTGGGTTACGGGTTGACCAGCCAGATAATTAAAAAAAAAACACATATATATATATATTTATATCTGTTTTGTTGGTATTTATTTCTGGAAAAAAATATAAATATTTATTTTTGAAAAATACAATAAGTTATAATTATGGTTGTGAATATATATATATGTACTTTGAAAATTAAAGGTAATTATATTTTTTGTTGGAAAATATTATTATATATATTTAGAAAAAGATAAATACTATATATATTTTCTGGAAATTATAAATACGTTATTATTTTTCTGGAAAATTATGGTAATACCTTTGGAAAATAAATATAGTATACATAATTTATATTCCTGAAAATTGTTATAAAATTGTTTTTTTTAAAATGTATTTTGTCTTTAGAAAATATATGTATTTATAAATTTGTATTTATTTTCAGAAATCAGTTTTTATGCATATGTATTTTCTGGAAATAACATATATAGCATATGATTAATATATATTTTTGATAAATAATAATATTTGGTAATTATATTATGGTAAATAGTTTTATAAAAAATATTTTGGAAAATATATATATATACATATGTTATCTTTTCCAGAAAATTATGGTGATTATATTTTGGGAAAAGTATCTTCGGGCTCACCCCTCACCTGCGGGCTTTCATCCCGTAGGTTGAGTTATTTGTGGTTCAGGTATGATGCATTCCGGACAGGCTGCAGCGTTATCCCTTCGACAGGACTCGGATCCATTAGTTTGCATCAGTGTTGCATACAGTGTCTTTGTGAGTTATTAAGTCTTCTGCTGTGCTATTTATTGTTGTTGTTGGGCCATTGGGCTGGTTGTGATGTTATTGATGTTCCCGAGATCGGGTGATATGTAGTTGTTATTGGGCCGAAGGGTCAGTTGCATATTTTTGATATTGGGCTTTTGAGCCACCTTATTGGACTGCTAAGCCATTTGTTAAGTTTATTCACTGTATGCTGATTCACGTTGGTGTCGGATCGTTACAGTTCCGACACGTGTTTACTGTGTACGGTAAATACGGGTCGGGACGCTTCACACTCCACAAAGTCAAACTTGAAAATATCTTCATCACCTTGTTTCCAGTTTGATCAACCACCCTAGGAAGAGAACCATTAAAACATCAACAGTTTAAATATTTTTCTTTTATATAAATCAACAATTTAAAGATTTAATCGCACAGTTCCACACCATAGGTAATTAAATTCTAGAGGGTTCGTTTGGTATCTATTCTAAATGGGAAATAAAATTAATTCTTAAGTATATTTTTGTCCAAATATATATTATAAAATCAAAATAAAATATTATGATAAAACTATAAATTTATATACATAGACAAAAATATCTTTAAGAATTGAATTCATTTCTCATTTAGAATTGATACCAAAATTCAATTTTATTAAAGTAAATTTAAAATATTAATAATCCATATACTATAATTTTAAATCCAAATAATATGTATTGTAATTTAATGTATATTTTGATGGGATATGGCTGTCCAAGGCGGTGTGTAATAGGGGGAGCCACTAGTTCTACTGGTTGTGAGTTCTGTCCCCTATTGGGAGTATTTTGCACAAAAGGAAATTGTGTGACGATCATTTCCTTATGCCCTACGAAGCAAATCACCCATGAGGCAGCATACGGACCCAAAAGCATTTTCTCGCTTTTTGTCTTTTTGTATCTTTGCAAACAATTTTTTTGGGGTCAAATTTCGTATCTTGTAAACATTTATAGCTTTTAAAAAAGTCTCATTAAAAAAAAAAAGTCTCATTGATTCTAATCCACAACGTAAGTTTATAAAGTTATTTGGAGAAAGATCGTTAGTTAACACTAATGGTCTGAACCACAAATCACAATTTTTCTTCTTCTTCTTAATATCAAAATCACTTAAAACTATTCGATATTCTCAAATCTCCAAATCTCCAGCTACCACCGGGACTGAACAGACACTCTTGAATAAAATTAAAGGAAATGTCACCAGTGGCACAAAATTTTTAAGTTTAATTGTAGTCAAAATTAACTTATTTAGAAAACTTGAATCCTAAGAAGATTCCGACCCATTAATCAGATTGAAGTGCCCGGGCCCGTCCGGATCACAAATCCTCCTCAAATTGGTTTTTAAAACATAAAGAAAACATGCAACCCATCATGTCTGCAGGCCATCCCCTATAAATACCGGGCTAAACAAGCTCTTGCTCTCAACAATAAGCAGCAAAACTTTTTATAGTTTTGGGTTAATTACTTCCTTTGGCTCTCGCAAACAGTGTTGGTTAATAATTTGAGAATATGTCTGCTGTTCAAGTCTCAGCGATTCCTTCATCCGACCAAACACCTGCTGCTAATCGTGAATGGGCAGAGTATCAACCCACAATCTGGGGAGACCAATTCCTCCAGCATTCCACTGATTCTAAGGTACGTAATAAACTATACTATATATATATATGTCAACGTGGATATGCATATATGGAATTAATTAGCAAACCATGCGGCCTAAACTATTCGTATTATAAATTATTTACTCTTGGCAACTGTTTCTATAGTCATCTGATGATGCTTCAATCCAACAACAACTCGAAGAGCTGAAACAAGAAGTGAGGAAGATGCTAACAGAATCTGCAACAGAGACTTCCACCAGGCTGCGCTTGATTGATGCTGTGCAGCGCTTAGGTATTGGCTACCATTTCACTAGTGAGATAGAAAATGAACTGGAAAAAGTAGCCCATGATGCTCACAACGACAACGGTGACATCAATGATCTTTATATCGTTGCGCTCCGGTTTCGATTACTCAGGCAGCAAGGCATTAAGGTTTCATGCGGTACGTGTGCGTTAGCTTGCTAATGTTTTTTCATGCTATAGCTTTATAGCTTGTTATTTCCTTGTTAGTTAAGGAAATGATCAATGTTTATCCATAAGCAAAATAAGAACTAATTATTTTGACAGTTAATCCTAAAATTGGTGAAGCTGTTAACTAATTGATGATGTTGTGGATGTGCACAGATACCTTTGAAATATTTAGAGATGGGGAAGGAAGGTTTAACGCATGCTTAACTAGGGATGTTGGGGGCCTGCTAAGCTTATATGAGGCTGCACATCTTGCCATAAGAGGAGAAGACATCTTGGACCAAGCCTTAGACTTCGCCACCACAAACCTGCGCTCACTGCTACCTTCTTTAAGCCCTCATCTTGCTCAAGAAGTGAACCTTGCCTTGAGCCGCCCCATCCGCAAATGTCTGCCAAGGTTAGATGCAAGGCAGTATATCGATGCCTATTCAAGAGATGAATTCCACAATACAACATTACTGGAGTTTGCCAAGTTGGATTTCTCCATCTTACAACGAATGCACCAAGAAGAACTTAGTGGCATCTCAATGTAAGTTAATTTGATGTTTAATTTCAATACTATTTAATTTTCGAAACTAGAAAATTAAGTTTCTTGAAGCTTTAGAGTCCAGAAATGGTGTAGAGGTTATCTAATTTGTGCATGTGATCTGACATATGTATATATTCAGGTGGTGGAAGGATTTGGACATCCCATCAAGGCTGCCTTATGCAAGGGATAGAATTGTGGAATTGTATTTCTGGATAAATGGAGTTTACTTTGAGCCTCAGTATTCCGTTGGAAGAAGGATAGTGACCAAAGTCATTTCCCTTTTGTCCATTCTTGATGATACTTACGATAACTGTGGTACTTGCGAAGAACTTGAGCTTTTGACTGAAGCCATCCAGAGGTCAATTCTCCATCTAAATCCAGATTGATTTATATAGCATTCTATATATATACAATGTAGGAAACAGAAATTATCACCAAATTTTATTTAATCTGAAACCCTCACAAATAAACTAGGCCGTAAGGTGGTAACTAGCTCGCACAAATGTTTTTGTCACAACAACTGTAAAAGCCCAACATATCCAACTCTCACTCTCACTTAACTGACAAGATACACTCCTAAACTTTTTTTTTTTTTTGATAAGTAGATACACTCCTAAACTTAAAAGCTCAATAATAATTAAAAAAATTGCTAAATTAAATATAATTATGCTTAGATTAATATGCCAACATACAAATTTTGTTTTTAAGTCTAGGTTAGTTGAATAGACCTTATATATACTATTACATTTCCAGGTGGGACGTCAGGATGATCGATGTGCTTCCAGCTGGGTACATGAAAATAGTGTACGGTATACTAATCAATGTTTACAACGAGATTGAAAGTGACATTAGCAAAGCAGGAATGCCTCCCTTCGCTATACACTACGCGAAAGAAGCAGTGAGTGAAACATGATCCTAGCTAGCTGTTTTTAATTCTTATTCGAATTTCATTTCTATATATATATATATGTATGCATCAGATGAAGAGGGTAGTTCGACACTACCTTGCTGAAGCAAGATGGCGCACCAGAGGCTATGTTCCAACAATGGAGGAGTACATGGATGTGTCCTTAGTGAGTTGTTGTTATCCAATGCTTACAACGACTTCCTTCCTTGGCATGGGGCCACTAGCCACAGTTGAAGCCTTTGAATGGACAGCCAAAGATCCTAAGATCATAAAAGCTGCCTCCATTATCTGCAGGCTCATGGATGACATAGCCTCCCACCAGGTATAACCCCTAATTAATCAACTTAATTTACAAACATAATTGTACAACTTAAATGACACACACACACATATATATGTCTGCAGTTTGAGCAACAGAGGGACCATGTAGCTTCGGCCATTGAATGTTACATGAAGCAGCACGGTACTTCATCAGAGGAAGAGATAGTCAAAATATTCAGGGAAGAGATTGCAAAAGCATGGAAGGATATGAACGAGGAGTGTCTCGAGCCAACCGTTGTGCCTATGCCTCTCCTTCAGCGAGTTTTGAACTTTGCTCGTGCAATGGATGTTATGTACAAGGATGGTGATGGGTACACTAACCCTCATCTTCTCAAGGATTATGTTGCTTCCTTGCTCGAGCACCCAGTATTCTAGTTTTAATTATTACCTCATTCTGATCAGCTACTACGTACACACTACTAGCAGATACTATAGAGTGTGTTATGTTGCTCGAATAATCTTATGCCTCCTTCTGGCTATTTGGAATTCTTACTAGCTTGCTGATTTTGTATGGTATACCGAGGTCAGGTTCTTGTATTGTGTTTTAGTTGGATTAAATAAACGTTTGGTCTAATCTGTGTTACACACGGAAAAGTGACTAGTTGCTGTTAAAACCCAAATCTATAAAATCACACTAGTCCTAAAATCTATACTTGAGACCCTTTACACCAAACTATCCCCTTCTTTCTGCCATTCATCTTAAGAATGTTAGGCAAGGTATATTGTTGTCTAGTTTCAGCTACACTTAAGTCTTCCCACACATTTTCCCTCAACCTCGGATGTAAAAAACATATACTTTCGGAAACCAATTAGTTCACAGATTAGTCCTTGGAGGCCGTGGGCTGTGTAATTGTATAAAAACTTATTGCTTTTTTTTTGGATGCTAAAAACTTATAGCTTTATTTCCATGACAATTTGAGCAAGTGTTTATTTTCAACAATTATCGAAGTTTCCATTGTTTTTTTTTATCTGACTGAGAACAAAAACGATATTCAATATATTATTTTAATTAAATATTTATTTAAGTTCCAATAAATTATTATTTTTATTTTCTTGTAATATGCTCACAACTTTATATTCATGTTTAATTTTTATATATTGATACAATTGATGTAGTTGATATAAATTATATTTTAATATAAGTTAAATAATAGCTTTTATAATTTTTATTCGATATATAGTTTTTTTTATTTGTGAATATAAAAATCAATATTTTTTTTAAATTTTTATGATGTTTTTAATCAAATATATTTTACGAAAAAGTATGTTTTATACTAATTATTTTGTGTTCAGTACGTCCAAAAAAATTAATTTTTTTTTGGTGAAAAACTATTAATTTACTTATCAAAATTTTTTAACTTGGCACCCTGACTGCCGCTCATTTTTTTTTTTTTTTACGCACCGAAAAGAAAAACTAAAAACACTTTGCCTTTCTATACTTCCTTGGGTCGGCAAATTGATTTTGCCGTGCAAGGTAAGTCTACTTTTTTTTTTTTCCTTTACAATTTCAATTGGGCCATGTAAATTTTAAGCCCAAACCCAACACAGACCATGTCATCAATCATATTTTTATTCTTCAAATTCAAAGAAATTGGGACATCAAATCTGTTAACCTACCAGAGTGCTAATCCATCATATAGCTTGCCCGACTTGATTGCCATAATTTTCTCCAGAAAAGTTCATTCTTCTTACCATTCTATATAGGTTCCATTAAAAAAACCAAGCATATGTTGAATTAGCTTTCGAGCCTCTATAAGGCTTGAATTGCTAACGTCTATCCCATACTATATATAGTTCCGAGACATTAAATTCATTTTGGAGAATTCGTTTGCAGGCACGTCACCACCACCGCCGTATTATTTAAAAGAGGAGCTCGAATTGCTAAGGTCTATCCCATTCCCATACTACTACTCTACACTTTCAACAGATTAAACTCATTTTGGAAAAATTGGTTGCAGGCCAGCCATAACCGCAGTAATTATTTAAAGAGAGGTATTTGTGGACGGTCTGTGTCATGTATTACCTGAAGTAGTATAGCATGCATTTAACCTAGCAAGCTTTTTCAGGGAGATATAGTATTTATCGACGGTTTGTGTCAACGTGGTATATGGGCACGTTAACCCTCTGAACAACAATAGACTNTTGCTAACGTCTATCCCATACTATATATAGTTCCGAGACATTAAATTCATTTTGGAGAATTCGTTTGCAGGCACGTCACCACCACCGCCGTATTATTTAAAAGAGGAGCTCGAATTGCTAAGGTCTATCCCATTCCCATACTACTACTCTACACTTTCAACAGATTAAACTCATTTTGGAAAAATTGGTTGCAGGCCAGCCATAACCGCAGTAATTATTTAAAGAGAGGTATTTGTGGACGGTCTGTGTCATGTATTACCTGAAGTAGTATAGCATGCATTTAACCTAGCAAGCTTTTTCAGGGAGATATAGTATTTATCGACGGTTTGTGTCAACGTGGTATATGGGCACGTTAACCCTCTGAACAACAATAGACTGAGTCTGGCCCGGACCAGGAACCACTACTGCACTTAACTTTCCTTCCAGAATCTGAACTCCAATTTGATATTTTATAGGTTAAGCGAGACAAAATTTAGATGGCTTTTGATATGAGAAAAGTATCGTGGAAATTTGTTATCGGAAGTTAGATTTCAGTAAATTTCTAGTTAATTCTGGAAAGTAAATAAAAAATTGTCTTATAAAAAAAAAGTAAATAAAAAATTTTAATTTTCTAATTTCGTCAATTTTCTAAAAAAGTATCGGATGGCCATGAGAATATCACATTCCTCATCACCCAAAATGAGTTCCTTAATAGATCACAAATTTACATATGTCTTACTATTAACTAGCTCACTTCCTGTGGATTCCATGGGATTATTTTCCTGGACAAACCAAAAAAAATAATTAAAATAGATTGGGAAAATAAAAAGAATATAAAAACAAACAAGATGCTTAATTAAGGATGACAAAATAACTTTAATACTACACTAACACGTATGTAAATATAAAACTATACCAACATTCAAATAAAAGAAGAATAAGAGAGGATGACAGAATGATAGAGAAAGTATATCACACACAGACTGTATTTAAAGAGAGACGATGGATAAGAAATTCTTATCAGTTGTAAAGTTTATAAATGACATAACTTATCAGTTTTTTTCTGATAAGAATTTAATTCTTATCAATGACATAACTTATCAGATTTAAGTCTTATCAGATATAATTCATAAGCTGGATTTCAACTTTTAGCTTAAATTGTATAAGGATATAGCTTTTCCGATGAGGATTTAATTTTTATCAGGATCTTTTTAATATTGAATTTTTTTGGATAATTATATTTGTCATTATGGCCATATGTCATAATTTAATTGATTAAAACTATACTTAAAACCCTCCACATGGCCCGTGGCGGATCCTGAAATATTTTTCAGAGTAGGCAAAAAAACTAAACCATAAATAATCATCCTAATCTAAATTGGGAGACTCACCCACCATACTCAGGTTCATGATTCGGGTCGAACCGGATTAGCCGGGGCAAAGCTCCGGATACCGGATGGGAAACAAAAAAAATAAATAGATATAAGAATTACACTATAAAATATTAAAATTTATTAAATACTATAATTTCTTCTTATGTATTATCATATCTTGAATGGTGGATAATTTGTTTATTTTTAATGCAATCAAATACATCTTGACATATGTAATATAATTAATAATTTATAGCCCATCAAATTACGATTTTGATCATTAGGGTGATATTCATAAATTTTTGGTGTATATTAACTAAAACATTTTTAAAGTATCAATAACAGCAATTTTATAAAGATTAAAATTTCCTATGCATCTTCATCTCGTTACCTATAACAAGAGACACTGAAAATTGGAACTAGGTATTTTGTAAATTTATTTATTAGAATTTAGAAAGTTAAATCAAAATAAAACTAAAAATAATCTAGAGAGGATAATTATAACAACAAGGGAATTGTTGGGCTAAGAAAAGGCCGGTGATTAGATTTTTCTAGAAAATAGACTTTATTTCTAATAAAAATACTTACTATGTATAAAAAAAGTAATTTCTATAGATTTGATTGACTGAGTTATATAAGTTAACGGGATGTAGTCCATAATTAGCAGGATAATATTTTTTTAAAGTAAATCAGTGTAGGCAAATTAAAAGAATTAAATTTTATTGGACTAAAAAAGTAATAAACTAATTTGTTTCCTATAGATACTAGTGTAGTCACCTGCCTACGGTGACTACACCATGTATCCGCCACTGCACATGGCATTACATGAACACCTCTAAAATCCTATGTGTCAACACCTGGTGAGGGTATCAGCTTTACATATATATAAAGATTTTTTTATACGAACAAATAAAAAATAACAATTATATTTTGACAATTTTGTATTGGTCTCACTGATAAGAAGTCCACCTTATCGATCGAAGCCCGGGAGAAATTAGTCTCGTGTCGACCAGGATACTCTTCTAGTATAAAAAAAAATGAGAAGTCCACCTTATAGCTAGGTGTCCAACGTAGGAGAAATTACTCCTGTATTGATGGAGCCGCCACACTATGCACAGCTATTATTCAGATTAGACAAATTTTTAGAAACAATTTTAAAAAGGAAAAAAATAATTTACGCAACCCAGCTAATTGTCTGCTGGCCATGCCCTATAAATACCGGAAGAAGCTCTTGTTCTCAACAATAAGCAGCAAAACTTACTTTGGATATTGCAAACAGAGTTATAAGTTACAAGGTTGAGAATATGTCTTTTGGTCAAGTCTCAGCAATTCCTTCTCCCTACCAAAATGCAAGAATACCTGCCGCTAATCGCAAATGGGCGGAGTATCATCCCACAATCTGGGGTTACCAATTCCTCCAATATTCCACTGATTCCAAGGTAATAATTAACTGTGTACATATATATATTTTTTTTTTATGCTAAATCAACTGTGTATACATGCCAATGTGGGTATATATGTATATGGAATTAATTAGTTCTGTATTTATACGACTTCGCCTTGAATTACAAACGTGAAAAGAATTACTATTCTTTTATAAAAATTCTCTACTTTTGGGAATTTGTTCTCTGTAGTCATCTGATGATACTTCAATCCAACAACAACTTGAAGCCCTGAAACAAGAAGTGAGGAAAATGCTAACAGAATCTACCACCGAGACTTCCAAAAAGCTGTGCTTGATTGATGCAGTGCAGCGCTTAGGAATTGGCTACCATTTCATTAGTGAGATAGAAAATGAATTGGAAAAAATAGCTCAAGATGATGACGACCACAATGGTGAAATTAATGATCTTTATACAGTTGCTCTCCGGTTTCGATTACTGAGACAACAAGGCATTAACGTTTCATCTGGTACGTACCGGAGCATGTTATTTTTTTTCTCTAGAAGAGTATTCCAGCGATGGAGTAATCTGTTTTCGGTGGCTCCTCGTGTCACCCTTATTAATTACTTATCTGTCACTTGTAAGAACTAATATGACAGTTGATCTTAAAACTGGTGAAGCTGTTAATGTTTTTTTTGAACCATAATTGCTCATGTCGTGGATGTCCACAGATACATTTCAAATATTTAGAGATGGCAAAGGAAAGTTTAAGGCATCCTTAACTGGGGATGTAGCAGGCCTGCTAAGCCTATATGAGGCAGCACATCTTGCCATACGAGGAGAAGACATCTTGGACCAAGCCTTAGACTTCGCCACCACAAACCTGCGCTCCCTGCTACCTTCTTTAAGCCCTCATCTTGCTCAAGAAGTGGAACATGCCTTGAACCGCCCTATTCGCAAATGCTTGCCAAGGTTAGAAGCAAGGCAGTATATCGATGCCTATTCAAGAGATGAATCCCACAATACAGCATTACTGGAGTTGGCCAAGCTGGATTTCTCCATCTTACAACAAATGCACCGAAAGGAACTAAGTGCCATCTCACAGTAAGTTAATTTGATGTTTACTTTCAATATGATATGAAGTTTTGCGAATTGAGTAAGGTTAAGGTTATGTAATATCTGCATGTCTGATATATTCAGGTGGTGGAAGGATTTGGAGATTGCATCAAGGCTGCCTTATGTAAGAGATAGAATAGTGGAATTGTATTTCTGGATAATGGGAGTTTACTTCGAGCCCCAGTATGCCCTTGGAAGAAAGATAATGACCAAAGTCATTGCAGTTACGTCCCTTCTTGATGACACTTACGATAACTATGGTACTACCCAAGAACTTGAGCTTTGGACCGAAGCCATCCAGAGGTCAATTATCCTAAAGTACCTAATTCCTGATTGATTTTTAAAATGATTATACTATATATATAGAAATTGATTTATCTTTATATGTGATCATATTATAAACTATACATATATATATATATATTACTGGAGTTTAGTTATTGAAGACTACTTGATAATGTTACTACATTTTCAGGTGGGACGTTAGGGTGAATGATGAGCTTCCAACAAACATAAAAACAGTTCACGGTGTACTCATCGGTATCTACAGCGAGACTGAAGCTGATATTAGCAAAGAAGGAATGCCACCCTATGCTATACACTACGCAAAGGAAGCAGTAAGTGATAACCTACAAGTTTTTTCTTTCTTAAAAAAATTCTCATTTGAATTTTGGTGGGATTAACCCTGCAACGTACTGGTCAATACATAAATTAATTGGTTTTAATTATTTCTATAACAAATATTATAGATGAAGAGGTCAGTGCGATACTACTTGGCAGAAGCAAAATGGAGGAGTAGAGGGTATGTACCAACAATGGAGGAGTACATGGATGTCTCCTTAGTGAGTAGTTGTTATCCAATGCTTACAATAACTTCGTTCCTTGGCATGGGGCCACTAGCCACAGTTGAAGCCTTTGAATGGGCAGCCAAAGATCCTAAGATCATAAAAGCTGCCTCCATTATCTGCAGGCTCATGGATGACATAGTCTCCCAGGTATACTTGCACATATCTATATAACAATAATTAATCAACTTAGTTTACAAATTGGTTTAAGCTTGTATATATAATATTTGTATAATTTATTAATTGACATTGACACATATGTCTGTTTGCAGTTTGAGCGACTGCGAGACCATGTTGCTTCCGGCATCGAATGTTACATGAAGCAGCACGGTAATTCATCAGAGGAAGAGATAGTGAAAATATTCAGGGAGGAGATTGCAAATGCATGGAAGGACATGAACGAGGAGTGCCTCAAGCCCACGGCTGTGCCTATGCCTCTCCTTGAGCGAGTTTTAAACTTTGCTCGCGTAATCGATGTTATATACAAGGATGGTGATGGGTACACTAACCCTCATCTTCTCAAGGACTATGTTGCTTCCTTGCTCGAGCACCCAGTATTTTAGTTTTAATTATTTCCTCATTCTGAGCTACTACGTACTACGAGCAGATAGATACTAGAGTGTATTGTGTTGCTTGAACAATCTTATGCCTCCTTCAGGCTATTTGGAACTCATACTAGCTTGCTGATTTGCATGGTATACAAAGGTCAGGTTCTTGTATTGTGTTTTAATTGGATTAAATAAATGTTTGGTTATGTACTATGATAAATTTGAAGAATGATGAAATAAAGCTCACTTATTACACAATTTTATATATGATTCCATTATCTTGTACCAGAATTTTTTATTAGAAAGATGGAAAATATAAAGACTACATAGCATAAAATATTAACAATTAATCTTTTGGGTTGAATCTTTATTTCAAATAATTATTAATTTAGCCTTTGAGTTTACAGCACATTGATATTCAGTGTAGTCATGTAGGTATAGCAAAGAATATAAGATAATATTTTACTAATTATGCCTTCATGAGTTGTAATATAAATGATTTGGGTAATTAAGATTCCAAGCTTTTAAAAAAAGTTGATATGACATAATTTCCGAAATCAAGCTTGAATTATGGTATGATTTAAGGGGTAAGGGTTAATTGTCTAGATCTCCTGGATGACCCCTGTAGCTATTGTAATGTGATTTGATTGGCTTAGTTGGTTTAGGTTCAGTAAGCACTCTCATTAGGTTGAGAGTTCGAACCCCACCAACCGTCCCTCTTGGTGGGTAATCAATAAATATGACTGTAAGTGCTCCCTGAACCCGGTGGTTTGCCCTGGCCTTGGACTGGAGGAGCCTCCCCAAGGTTATGGTCTATGTGTGAATGAAAATCATATATGAAAATCCACAAAATTCTTTGTCTATTGTTTCAACAACTTTTTTAAGAATTAAATAAGAAAATCAATCTATAAGCCTTCCATTCAAATGCCTTATAACTTTTTTATTCCTAGTAGTGCACATTTTAAACTTATCAAATGCTGCAGTTTTTAATCTATTTGCCAAGACAGGCTAATTCTATTTCTCTCCCGCGTCCTACGTATGCTCGGTATATAAGATTTTAGTTATATAAAATTAGGAAAAAGTAAATATAGACCTCTGATGCAATATATATTTTACCTCCCCTAACACCATTCTTCTTTCTCCTTCCTTCTTTTCGTAAGGCTTCCTCGCTATTATCATCATAATCAGTGAAGCTTTTTACCGATGCCAGATGAATTTGAAGTCAAAATTTTAAATGAAATCAAGTTGGAGTCATAGTGTAGATGTTCATGGAAACAAAGCTAAAGCGACTAGATTTGTGTCATATATAGTTTATTTTCTTTACACTTTTTTTTTTTGTGATGAAAGGACCTTTTGGATTTAATGAAATATTTGGAGCAGCTAGCTATTAGATCATCCAATGGCGTTAGAAGTCTCTTTGCTTGCTCTGACTTGGGAACTGTGCAAGGCAAATCTGATAGTATTGAGGCCTTGCTTCAGCTCGGATTCCGGTCAAGCTGAAGTAGTAAAACCTCCCTCTTTTCTCCTTCTCCCTAAGTTTTCTTCAATTGTATGTTTGTTTGGTCTCCCTGGGCAGCTATATACTGATAGTTTGATGGGTAGCCGCAGAGAAGGAAGGGTAGGTTGAACCTCACAAATTTACTTACATGTTTGAGTTATTGTAGATGTGAACCAGAGTGCTGTATAGAGTGCGCTATATCCTTGTGTGGCTAGCTTGTGTGAGTCATGCCTAGCAGTAAACAGGGGTGAAATGTGAATGCCTACCATCTGTTTGCTATAAGTCCTACTTGAGTTTTTTATTGGAAGAGCAAGACAAGATGTCTTTTGTGGTATGGAACTGTAGGGGCCTGGGGAGATTGCTGACCAGAAATCGGTTGGCTGACTTGAACCATCAGTTTCACCCTGATCTCATATTCCTGATGGAAACAAAAATGAGAAGTAACAAATTGGAGAGAAGAAGACGGAGAATGGGCTACCAGGAAGGTGTATATGTTGACCCGGTTGGCAAAGGCGGCGGATTGGCTGTGTGGTGGAAAGATTCAATTTCCATCTCAACTCTTGACAAATGCAAGAACTACATACATTTGCGAGCACAAGTCAGGGAGCAAGACGTTTTCTATCTGACTCTGGTATATGGTCCACCAAAAGCAAGAGATCGACCTGAGTTTTGGCGTACTTTAGGGGGCCTAAGTCCTGGTGGGCAAGAAGGATGGCTTGTTATAGGGGACTTCAACGCATTGCTGGAAAGTGATGATAAGGAAGGGGGGCGAATTGTAACTCCATCCCAAACTCGAGATTTTCAAGAGTTTATGTGTCAATTTGAGATGATAGATGTATAATGTAAAGGGGATACTTTCACATGGTCAAATAAGAGAGCAGAGGGGGAGCATATAAGAGCACACCTTGATAGGGCAGTCTCTAATCTCACCTGGAGGATGCAGTGGCCGAGGGCTCTTCTGAACAATGAATTGATGATAGGTTCAGATCATAGACCCTTGGTGATGACCCTATATGAAGACTCGATCAAACCGAAAAATCTTTTAAATTCGATGCTAGATGGCTGGAGGATGATGAATGCGAGAGTGTGGTGTCGGATAATTGGAGTACAATTACTAATGGATCCAATCAAGTTAAGGTGGCGAAGAAGATAAAGATCACCCGGAAGGCGCTTCTTAAATGGAGCAGAAAAAAGAAGAGAAACTCGAAGAAGGAAATTGATGAACTGCTGGCTAGGCTGAAGATTCTTGAGAGGCTTCCTTTCTCAACTACGGTTAAACTCGAAGAGGAAGAGCTGATGAGGAAACTGGAGAAGGCATGGGGTCAAGAGGAACAGTACTGGGCGCAGAAGGCAAGGGTCAGATGGTTGTCGGCGGGAGACCGAAACACAAAATTTTTCCATACAACAACGATCCAGAGACGATGCAGAAATGCGATCAAATACTTAGTAACCGAGAGTGGAATAAAGATCTCCGGACAGGAAAATATCAAGGCGGAGGTGTTCCGACATTTCCATCAAATTTTCTCATCTGAGGGAGCTACTAACCTTGAAGAGTGGGGGAGCTATATTCCAAAGATTGTTACAGAAGAGATAAACATGTCCTTAATGAAGGAATTTTCGGATGAAGAAATTAGAGAAGCAGTTTTTGGTATGGGGCCGGATCGAGCTCCGGGGCCAGATGGTTTTCAAGGTGCATTCTTCCACAAGTATTGGCATGTACTCAAAGATGACATAGGCATGGCAATCAGGAACTTCCAGAGAACCGGGAAACTTCTTGCTGATCTTAACACTACTCTCATCTCGCTAATTCCAAAAGTAAAGTGCCCTGAGTCCTTGAATCATTATAGGCCTATTAGCTGCTGTAATTACATTTACAAGATATTCTCCAAGTGTATTGCAAACAGGTTGAAATTATGGCTCCCTATGATTATTTCTAACACCCAAGCTGCATTTGTCCCTGGCCGAAATATTCAAGACAACATCATAATCATGCATGAAGCTTTACATTCCTTTAGGTCAAGATGCAAGAAGACCAAAACAGGGATGATGATGAAACTTGATGTGGCGAAGGCGTATGACAAGCTGGAGTGGGATTACTTGGAGCGTGTGTTGCTCTTATTTGGTTTTGATCCTTTATGGATTGAAATGATTATGAATTGTGTCTGCTCTGTAAAGTTTGCAGTGAATGTCAACGGTGAACACACAGACTACTTCCAGCCTTCTCGGGGAATTAGACAAGGGGATCCTTTGTCCCCTTATCTATTTATACTTGCTGCGGAGGGTTTATCCAGGAGAATGGACAGCTGCTTTCAGAATGGTTTCATTAAAGCCTTCAAGCTAAATAGGTACTGCCCTGCAGTGCATCATGTGTTTTATGTGGATGATACAGTTCTTTTTGGAGAGGCTTCTGCTGATGAAGCCTGAAGCTACTATGGATTGTGGAACAGTATAGTCGGGCATCCGGACAGAAAATCAATAGAGATAAATCTCGCATATATTTCAGCTCCAATGTACAAGATGATACAAGAGAGGAAATTTGTAGTGGGGTGGGAATGAAGTTGGCAGCCGACAATGATACATATCTTGGAATACCAACGAATTGGGGTAGGTCGAGGACAAAGACGCTGAACTTTGTGAAGGAGAGGATCCAAGCAAGATTGAGGAGCTGGAAAGGAGCCTTACTATCTCAAGCGGGGCGAGAAGTACTACTCAAATCGGTAATTTCTTCCTTACCGGTCTATGTGATGTTGGTTTTTAAATTTCCAACCACATTCTGTAACTCCATTCATAGTATCATGGCTCGTTTCTATTGGGGAGAGAGTGAAGACAAGAGGAAAATTCATTGGAGGGATTGGCATTTGTTGACAAAGACGAAATCCGAAGGTGGACTTGGGTTTAGGAACATGGAGAATTTCAATGTAGCCCTCCTTGCCAAGCAACGTTGGAGGATTCTTCAAAATCCGGGGGCACTATGGGTTCAACTTCTTAAAGGGAAATATTTTCCTAGAGTTGACTTTCTAAAGGCACCAAAAGGAAAAGCTAGCTCTTGGATATGGGGTAGCTTGATGACGGGCAGGGACCTTTTACAGAAGGGCCTTAGATGGGATGTCGGCAATGGGAGGAAGATTCTTTTGTGGGAGGATGGCTGGCTCCCTCGGGAAGGGAGGCACCAAATTGAATCCCGAAGACCTCAGGGCTGCGCGGGTATTCTGGTGGCTGATTTAATGAACCAAGATGGGAGTTGGGAGCTACCTAAAGTCCATTCGATGCTGAATAGGGAGGAGGCAAAGCTGATCAAAAAAATACCAACGGATAGGGAGGTGGAGGATAAGTTAGTATGGCATTATGACAAACAGGGGAACTACACGGTGAAGTCCGGATACTGGTTTGCTCAGGACCAGATTCAGAGTGTAACCCGAAGTGGAAATCAATCGCATTCAGATGTCAATTGGAAGGAGATTTGGAATCAGAATGTTCAGCCAAAAGTCAAGTCTTTTGTATGTAAAATGCTCCGAAATGCGCTACCAGTGGCAAAGAATTTAGCCGGGAGAAACATAAGCATAGACCTGATGTGTGGTATTTGTGGAAAAGATGAGGAAACTATTGCCCACATGCTTCTCTTTTGTAATCATGCGAAAGCCGCTTAGTTTGGGTCTCCTCTGGGTTTGAGAATGGAGGAGGACAATTTTGCCGGGATAGAAAAGTGGTGGATGGAGCTTGGAGCATCTCTTGATAACGGGAGGAAGAAGGAAATTAAGAGCTTTGCTGCATCCATGCTTTGGAATATATGGAAGATGAGGAATGAATGCATGTTTGAGAATGGTGAAGCAAGACCACATGTTTCGATTTTGCGCAGCAATATTGACACCCAGGTGATTAGTAGTGCAAGACACAGAGAGGAGCAACTCAATACAGCCATGGGGGAGGATGAGCGATGGATGAGACCACAGTATGGCTCGGTGAAAATCAATGTGGATGGGGCTTTCAAAGTGGCAACCTTGGAAGCAGGAGCTGGCATCATATGCCGAGATAGTGATGGCATTATGGTTGATGGGGTGGCTTTTAAACCCCAAGGTTCAAGTGCTTTACAGATAGAAGTACTAGCTCTCCGAGAAGCGGTCAATCTAGCCTTTGCTAGAAATTACCAGCCGGTAATCTTCGAGACTGACTCATATCTCTTGTGGAAGGCAATCCACGGAAGAGGAGAGGATATTCCTTTAGAGGTTAGAACTATTGTACTTGCTATTAGGCAAAGAAGTAGGCTGTTTTCCGAGTGTAACTTCCTATGTATCCCACGCTCGGCGAATAGAGCCGCAGATTGGGTGGCGAAAGCTGTTGTGTCAAGAACATGCCCTAGTAATTGGGTAAATGATCCACCTGTGGATTTGGGTTTTATTTTGTGTAATGACTTTATTAGAAGCTAATGAATTACTTCGTTCCTGAAAAAAAAAAAAGATCATCCAATGGCAACCAATTGGTTTATTCGGGACCAAATTTCTTCATGAAGGCACTATAGCTTGAAACAGTGGCTAGCTGCCGGACCTCCCTCTGAACCAATGGGTGAATCTCACGAAGTCGGCGTTTTGGGTCCAGCTCCATCAGCTTCCACCGGAAATATATGATCGCGGCTCCTATAATTGAACGCCTGGCCCGAGCTTTTGCATTCCTCCACAACATGGAGCCGGCACTGGAGAACTTCAGCAGATGGCAGGCATAGATAGGAGGAATGCAGGTAATCTTTGAAGTAGATGTTCCTCTACCACCAGGGATCCACACCATTAACAAGGATGGATCGTCGTGGCGAAATTGGGCTGGATTTAAAGTCTAGTTCACATAAATTAGACTTGGACTGGACTCATAGCCTGTCTAGTCTTACCATAATATTATTCGGTCCAACCCTCCTCTTCATCCAAGTAAATCATATTGCTGTTAAAACCCAAATCTATAAACCCACACTCTACTAAACTTCAAATTACTCCCTTCTTTTTTCCATTCATCTTGAAAAGCATTGCCATCGCCAAGACAAAGCCAAGTATACTGTTCTCTAGTTTCAGCTGCAGTAACTCTTCCCATACCCTGGACCAGGAACCATTAGTGCACTCAATTTTTCCAATTCGAATGTCTAATTTGCTATTTTATAGGTTAAGCGAGACAAAATTTAGGTACGGCTTTGGAAATTCTTCTTGGGAAAGTTAGATTTCGGTAAATTTCTAGCTAAGCATTTTGGAAAGCAAATAAAAAATTTTACTTCTGTGATTTTATCATTTTCCCAAAAATATCAGATGACCATGAGAAATCACATTCCTCATTATGTCAACAAAGGGGGAAAAAAAATCACATTCCTCATCTCCAAAGATGTAGTTCCTTAATATATCACAAATTTATGTCTAACTTTTTTTCTTATCTATACTTACTATATATAAAAGCACGAAGACAGCAAAATAGTCGAAAATACAAAACTAATCCTACTTAGTAATAATACATAATTAAAATCTACATTAATCATTCAAACAACATGTAAATTATAAACCATGCATAATTAATATCTACAATAATCATAATAACACTACTTGATAACGACTTAGTAATAATATGAAGCGCCCCGACCCGTATTTACCTTACACAGTAAACACGTGCCGAAACTATTCTTATTAACAGCTCAGGTAGTACATTGCAGTAAAATACTACACAGAAAATCCAAATACAACAGCACACCGTATTTTACAGTTGTCACCCATACTCGGGGACCATTATTCAATCCACTCATATTAACAGTAGCATAACCCAAATAGACAACACCAAAGCAATAAAGGATAGCAGAAACACAACAACATATACAACACAGCAGCGAAAGACTTAAATGTACATGCAGCGGAGGTATGGATCCGGAGTCAGGTGGAGAAGAAAGCAGCAGCCATCGATCGTCGTACCTGAACTACGAAGCAACTAAACCTACGGGATGAAACCCCGCAGGCGAGGGGTGAGTCCGAAGTGCTCACCGACGAAGGATAAACAGAGATATATAATCAACCGTAATACTTTCGAAATAAACACAGGCAAACACAACACAAGAAATCAACCATAACACAACTAAGCCAAGACCAAAAGAATGCTTATTATTATTATTACCAAATTTTATCTTTCGGGCCCCGTCACTGGACAAGCTAGGGTCGTATCTGGTTATTAACTAATTCTGGATGCCAGGCCAAATCACATCCCAATACCAACAATCCGGGATCAACATCCCAATATCAACAAATCCGGGATCAACATCCCAATATCACAAATCCGGGATCAACATCCCAATAACAACATCATCCGGGATCAACATCCCCATCAACTAACCAAACCGGCCATGACACCACAAAACTAGTCTCTAACCATCTAGTCGTACCACTACTTTCCACGTGACAATTATATCTGTGGAAGCCCGTACCCCAATTAAATAAATATAAAATAATTAAATGAAAAAGAGTTACCAAAATACTCTTGAAACCCGGGGTACAAAAACCGATGCTTCGGCATACAAACATTTTCCATGAAAATATATTAACAACGAGATGTCATTAAAAATAAACGAGATCAACCGGCTTAACAAATAATAAGCCATCACGGCATCACGCCGACATAATATCACAAATCAACTCCGGCTAACTGCCGATATAAAGATAAAATATTTATGACATCTCGGGTTATTTATCATGCAGCGGAAGATGAAAGTAATAATAATACTCAAGATAGAAAATATCATGCATATGGCCCTATGGATCCCACCAAGAGATAATGCACAACTACCTGCTGAAGTGACTGCGTCTGATCTCCGAGTCGAAGGTGTAAGTGAGTCTGTACGCTAACTAAAGTCTGAAAAAAAACAACGGTGGCGATTATGTGAGTCGCCTACTCAGTGAACATTAAAAGTCTAAGTATACATGAAAGTGAAGTCATGCTCGTAGGGTGAGTAGCTCACGAGCACAAGTACAGCATACAAGCAAATCAGAATCACACACCAACACATAAATGTTTTATTGTATTATAGCTCGTATTGTTTTAGCTCAATGCGTTATCTTATTGTTATCATTATTATTATTTTTATATTATTATGGGCCCTCTACTGTGAGTCAAGTCTCGGTAGCGCATCTGATCAGATCAGGGTGTGAAACCCAAATGTCGTACCTCAGAAAGGGGTAGATTCTGAGGCCAAAAACCACTGATAAATCTCGAGTGGCCGCTAGCTACCTGAGGGTGCACTCAGACACACCTAACCGGTGCAAGTCTTCCAGGGGTGCACCTACATCCCCTGGGCATGCTAAACAGCATAAAGTGACCCGAGGTACCCAACCCTCCTCGGGGCTACCAACCGACACCACAGTAGAATTTAGTATTTTATTCTTAGTTAAACCTTTATATTTCTGTTTGAAGTACATTATGTCTTTCAGGGGAGTGTGTATGTGCCCCTGTTTCATCTGGGCCTTCGGCCCATAACCACATATTATCACAAAAGTGTATTACATGTTATATAACAGTTTTTCATGTAGAATTTAGACATGTGAGATCAATTAAGCATACAATTCTGATCATCGCATGTAGCAAACCAGGCAAGTAAACAAACAAACCACACCAACATGCATTCACAAAACATATATAAAAAGACTTGTAATGTCACCTCAAAATGCAGATTATGACTTCTCCCCGGTCCGAGTCTACAGCTCCCGAGGTATCTCCCGTGCCTGAATACCGGCACATAATATAATCACTAAACCAATTTTAGGAATAATAACGTGTATGTATGCTAAGGTATGTTCTAATCGAGTATCTCC